>CM050221.1:23065000-23077500 GCA_027475355.1 Coilia nasus
CATTTGCCAAATTCAGAGTGCAATCATGGAGAAAGAGAGATGCAATGGTGCCACTGCTATTTCATTCCACTGAAGTCTGTAGTTTGTTCTGACAACTGCTGTAGTCATTATGCTTGCATGCTTTTGTGACGTGAGAGACGCGAGAGGCTTTGTCATTGTTCCCTCAGACACACTCTCCCTGCAGTCTTTTGTTTTTTGATCTAATTTGGCACACTGATATGGGAACTGTTATGCTCACAATTTTCATTAAAACAATAGTCTATAGTTCCGGGCAAATACAAACATCAAACTCCAAAACAACAGTAACACTAAAAAGGGAGGTGCAGGATAGTTTTTAGCACCCCTGTTTTATAGCTAGCTATTTCACATGTCGAAGCAGACATTTAATAGTGCCAGCTAGAACTCATAAACATTGACAGTGATGTAAATCAATGACTTGGTATTATCAAACAGAATCACATTCGGTTGACTGAGCTGGGAGAGAACAGCAGGAATGAGTCACAGACTTAAACCTTGACTCTGAGTGTCATATATAACCTCAAATGGACATGTTGCAAGGCAGTGAAACACAGCACTAGGTTTCACCCACCTGCTTGCATGTGTACCTGTGGAAATGAGACCCTGACGCGCATGCAGTGTGCCATGTGTGCGTGATGAAAAACAACGAGAATCTCCCATGTCACATGTCACATGTCACATGTCACAATATCACATGTCAATCTCATGTTTGGAACGCTCTGTGCCGACCAAATTTTGTGTCTAGCGCCAAAGGGCGTGTTGGAGCGTGTGGACAGCGCATGCTAAAACCGAACTTTGATAAGTTCCAAATTCGCCCAAATTCGCTTGCTCCAAACACCATCTTGCTGAACTTGTATAGTGACAATAATAATAATAATCTTCACTTGTATAGCACAATTCATGCAAGATGCAGCTCAAAGTGCTTCAACAGTTTGGCAAGAAAAACACAAGACAACATTTCTTGCAGTCCAGTGGCACTGGACTTCTACTTCTATTTTTGTTTGGAGCCTCCGGAAGCCAAAAACACTAAGCCTCTCACCAACACTCCTGATGGCCAAGACCCCGACACGCATCAACACCACTGAAAAAAAAGTATGGCTAGACCACACAATGTGGACTACGCTCACACAGCCACTTCTGCAAAGCCATGCAAATAATAATAATAAATAAATAGCAATAAAATAAATAAATAGCAATAATAAATAACAAGTGAGTTTGTGATGTGTTTTATTCCAGTCTTTCCTACCCGTGTCTGCTATTTTGTATGGCACACATACACTTTTGCTGTTCCCTGACACATGTCATGTAAAAAAAAAAAAAACATATACATAAAGACAGAATAAAAATAATCACAAGACAGGTAATTACAGTGGATATGTTCTTAGTCATAACAGACTGGTTCCTGACCTTTGCGTACTGTAGGTCCTAGTGTGCATACTTTCACTTGTTTTCCCCACTCCACCACAGTGTGCACTTGACTTAGAAGGTCAAGGTCACATTAGGAAAGGATGGAAATGAATTAGTCTGTGGGAGTATTGATTGGCTTAACATCACTATGCATGTCCTCAAGTGTGATATAAAATGGGTTTTAAACAGATGGCATGT
Organism: Coilia nasus; assembly: GCA_027475355.1. Lineage (NCBI taxonomy): Eukaryota > Metazoa > Chordata > Actinopteri > Clupeiformes > Engraulidae > Coilia > Coilia nasus. The sequence continues at coordinate 23,066,624 of CM050221.1, forward strand.
GCATCCCAAGGAGTCGGCCCCTGACATAGTATCAGATCACCGCCAGTGTAAAACTATCCAGGGAAAGCCAAAGCCAGAGGGGCCAAATTGATTTCTCCAAAATGACTAATGTTTCAAATGTGGGCTCTGATCAATATCAGCACAACCCACATGTGCTTTAAAATACTGTTATTTTAAATAGAAACATCATACATTTCTATATTTTTATAGTTATCAGCACCTACATGAACTTCAAAGGCTTTATGACCACTCACAGAATGTCAGGGTTTCCTTGGGCTCTTAAATGTTGTGCTGAATGATGTACTGTTTACTTTTCTGTACCTTTCCCTCATTCCTCACAGAAGCATATGATTCATTCTGTCCATTACCCATGTGTTCAGAAGTATGATTGTGGGTTATTGTTGGCAAGGTACATTATTTTTATTTTTATTACATTATTTTTTGCATTTTCAATCAGATGCAAGAATTGCTTGTATCCATTAATGTGCACTGAAGCTCGTCTTGGTAGGACGGGCTGAAAAAGCTGCAGTGGAGGAATGGGTAGGCTGGTGAAAGCATGATTGATGGTGTCTATATTGGGTGTACATGTGTACATGTGTGTGGGGGCAGTGAAGAGAGAGCTGGGGGAGAAATAGTTGCATATGTGCCTGGAGTGTACAGTTTTCCTAAACTACCAAGCCAAGCTATCAAACTTCCAGCCATCAGAGAGTGGAGGTCAGTAAGAGGCTGCCATGCTGTACTTGGTTAGGAAGGGGGTGGGGGGACCTATTAACCAAGAACAGAGAAAATTCAGTCATTTGTTCATCATTGAAGAAAACTAATTAGCATAAAGGTGCATTAAGGCATGATTAAATACCTTCTACTTTCCCCATCCTTAATGGGACATCTTTTTTTTCAATCAATAGTTCATTTTATTGTCCGATGCCTTTAATTTCCTTTCATTAATTCCCATTAGTGATGACAAAAAAAAGCCCTGACCCCTTTTTTGAAATGGTTACATCAGCGCAGCACATGAGCAAGGAGAGCTCTGTGGAGTGTAAAGGTGGACTTCTCATAACTGTCAGAAGGCCTTGTTGTGCCGTCATCAGTGACCTGCTTGTGCAAAGTGACTGCTAAAGGCAGAGCATAGGCTCATTTGGCATTCTTTCAGGGTTGCAGTGTTAAAGTTTTTTTTTTTTTTATGTGGCTTTGAAAGAAGGCTTTCTTGTCCATCTGTATTGGTCCCTTATTGAATGACCTGTGTTGGTTAATATACAGGCAAGGTAATAACACACAAAGCAGTGTGATTAGGATCATCTTAGTGTGGTGGCCCTTGCAGAAGGTTTTGATTTTTAGGTCCAAAAATAGGATAAAACAGTAAAGTAATCTTTAATAGCTTTGGTTCTTTTGTCACCCTGATTAAAATAATGAAATAGCTGCATTTAAACACACTTACCTCACCCTTAACAAAACACTCTCAGTGTGGGATATTCTCTGTCTTTCCCAGTCTCACTCTTACCGCCTTTCTACAAATCCGACTACCTCTGCTATGTGTACACACCAGTGACTTGGCCCTTGACGATCTTTCTCCTCCGTGCTTGCATGAGCGTGGAATGAGACTAAGTCGGCATGGCGGTGCAGTAATTAACTATGACTGCAAATGTCACATCAAACAAGTATCACACGAATCCGCCCTGCATGTTTTGCAGTGTGCTGTTAGCAAGTCCTGCTTGTTGAACACAACAAGGAAAGACAACTTTTGATATGCGAGGGGAAAAAAAACAACAGGCCCAGGTCAGGACTATCTATGAGTTCACCATATCAGCTTTTCATGCTATCACAACATCAATATATGATGGTCTAGTTTTGGCTATGCTTCTGCGGAATTCCTGATCATACAGTAGGTAGAGGACAAACTGGAGGTGAGCCTGTTTTTACTGATTTAGTCCAATCTATACTTTTCTTCCTAAAACAAACAGGCTGTTGATGGGTTTTTTAATATGTTTGGAACAAAAAAAGAGCGAGAGAAAATAGCCAAAAGTCAGAGTCTTGATTATGTGGTAAATGCATTGCAAATTAATAGACCTTCCCTGGAGATAACTTTAAAGTGGGGTGAATGAGCTCTTAAATGATATTCAAAGCATCATTATAATTTTTTTTTAAGATATAGTAGTGTTTCATCCTCTGTAGGAGTTAAGTCTGCACTCACCACAATGGCAACAGAGGGAATTGTAGATTTCGGTGCCTGAGGCATCAGCCTGTAGGAACTGATGCACACTGACATCAAACGCAACACATTCCGCCTCTGCGTTTCCTCTGTTGCCGCACAAGTTGAGTAGAACAGATTTGGTACTAGAAGAAATGGCACCGACCATGGGCATTTGGAAACAAAAGATTAAAGCCTGATTTTCAAGGTCTGTTCTTCATTGTCGTTCATCATGACAAATGAAGTGAAGTTTGGAATCATGTGGAAGCATAATCTTAAATCCCCTCACCCTTACCACATATCTCATGACATGTCTTAGTCCCCGCTCTGAACTTACTCATTGTTATGCCATTGTACTAGTACAGGCACTAGTGTTTGAGAATGCATTTTGAGCTTGCAGGAAAGAGCTGTAATTTTTTGGTTTGGTGTGATTTTTTAATTTATTTTTGTTTTATTACAAATCCAATCCAGCGGTAAGAGTATGTGGGTTACAATACACCTGCCAATGTTATGTAAATTAAAACATATGTTATCATTGTCTTTGGCTGTGTCATTTTAGTCATTTTTTAATTTCTTCTGTCTATACCATCAACAGACAAATTGCCAACAAATCACAGTATCAAATGTTTATTCATTTGGTTTTTGTTCCTTTTTCAGTGATATATGAGGCCAAAGAGAAGTGAGAAACTATGTAGTAATGAAGACTCTGGCAGTAGCTCCAGTCATGCTATATTTGTCCAATAAACCTACTGAAAAAAAAACAGATCTGTCCCTACCCTAACACTTGGCAATGACCTCCACCAAGGAGGTTATATTTTTGCCAACGTTGGTTTCTTTTTCAGTTTATTTGTGTGTTTGTTAGTGACCCACTGTATGCAAAAAGTTATGAATGGATTTGCATGAACTTTTCTGGGAAGGTTGGAAATAAGCCAATGAACTAATTATTACATGTTGGCCAGACCCTTCAGGATTTTGCGATGTGATTGCAACTTTCAAGTCAAAATCAGTCAATCCCTGTGTATTCAGTGCGACTAGCAACTTTCACCAAACACTGCAACCTTTTCGCACTTGGCCCATCATCGACATATCTTGCTAAACAGTGAGTCTCCCTGCTTTGTTTAGAATATGCCTGAAACATTTGTGATTAACTGTGTGTGATTAGCTCACTCTTGCTCACTAAAACAACCCCCAATAGCCTACCCGCAACAAATAGTATCCCATTATTTACATATACCTCGCAGATGTAAAATATTGCACTGCCTGTAATACTGTTGCAAAGCGAGGGGAAGTCATCTACTAACAAGCACTTTGCCTCCTCGGACATTATTTATTTACAGAAATTCCAACATGCAAAAATCACCTCAGAGAGCTATCTCTTCACATGCATATGCTAGACACATGAATAAAACATATGCCGATGTTAAACTTACCTTAACATGTAGGCTATTTACAACCGTTTAGCCTGCCATGGACAATGTTAGTTAGTAGGCTACAGTGCGTGCGCTGCAAATATTTTGCCTGACATCAGGGAGCCGGTATCAGTTTCAGGGAGACTATACATGCTAATGTCTTTAAAGTGTTTTTTTTAGTGAGGTTTTTGTACAATGCAGTTTTGTGTAGCCTACCAATAAAGCATATTTCGTTATATTTTATGTAATCCTTAAAATCTTTTCATTTCTTTGTTTAATAAGGTTAAGGCCTAGGGGTTAAGACCTATTCCCTTTCCTGTTTAGGCCAATTTACTGAGAAAACAATTCACAAACATGAAACAAAAATCACAACTTTTTTTTGCAACTTTGACCTAAAACTCCTCAATTGCTATTGCAACTTTTTAGAAAACACCACAAAATCATATATTTTAGGCTGAAACTATCTCAAAATTGGAATTGGAAATCCTGGAGAGTTGGTGGTGATCGGGATCATTGTCTGGATCCACGATTTAAAAAAAAGATTCTTTATTGGGAGATAGGGCATGCCTTGGCAGTGGTCTGTGCTCTCTGAGTGCTTTCTAGTCTAGAAATATGTTAAATGTTTCCAGTGTTGGTAAGACGATTTATTTTTTAAATATTGCTTTGATTGAGTGTAGTGCGTTACAATTGTACTACAATCAGATTTTAGTGCTGGTTAACAAGGTGATTGAAGTTAGGAGAGTACAGACTCAACATCATTCAGCTAGTTAAAAAAAAGAATCTCCTGTAACCACACACCAATAGTCCAACCTACCTACTCCTGTTTACTAACGGTTGATCTAGGGAATATTCCAACTTGGTGGCTTTGTAGTTCCCAACCCCCCAAAAAATGATGGTGAACCCCGAAATAGAGGAATTCTATGGCCTCATTCTCCTACAGAACAAAGCAGGAGTATGGGCGATGCATTTTAAACACTCTGGAGAAAGGCTCTCATTTGTACCCCATTCCCATTTGCACAAACATGGTTACGCCTTTGAGTGCCGGCAAAACTTCAAAAATACTTTTACCCTAATCTAAAGGCTGCACCGTCAGAGAAACTTAAAACAGCCCATCGGTAAGTCATCTCTGCCAGGTATTGTTATTTCATCCTCTGTAGGTCAGCAAGCCAGTAACCTTAGATGTTTAGAACTTCAGGAACTCCAGAAGTCGCGTCCACTTTTTAATGACTTCTTTCCTGAGTGACTCAGCATGTTAACTTTTAGCACCAATCCGGCACTGCATTACATGCTACAGAAATGCTGGACAGCCCTTCTGTGGTTTTGAGCAGCTGTGTGAGTTCCCTTTGAGAGCTGCCTGGCTAGCCTTCAGCTCCTCGTACGCTCACTCCAGCTCTGGGCATCGCATCAACTCTCAGCCCTGACTGAAAGCAAGCCCAGCCCCTGCCCCCCAGAGACTAAGAAAGACCTGTGCTCCAAAACAACGTGTGCAATCTTGAGTGATAACGAATATTACTGAGTGATATTTCCCATGAAGGAAGGATGTGTGTTTGCCTGTTTAACAGGGGTGACAGATCAACGTGCCACTGCCGGAGCCTAAATTCATGCAGTGTTCTGTAATCCCATGACAAGCTATTAAATTTGACCTCAGTATCACTGCCTGTCTGTAGATTAGTCTGAACATTCGGACCCACTCTCGGATGCTCGTCTGCCAGGCAGTGGGTCTGCTCAGTGCCAGCGGAGGGAAAAACCTGGACCCTTAAAGCAGCCCAGCTGTGTCTCCAGATCTGTGCCCAGTGCTTGGCTACCCCCTTCCCCCTCCCCCTCTCTCCCCCGAGGGGTGACAGAAGGGATCCAGGTCAAGGCGCGTGTTTGTCCTTGGCAGCCCTCTGCACCGCCCGGGCACCTCAAAGTCACCGCTGCTCAGCTGGACAGTAAATGGCTCTCTGGCCGGTCATGCCCACTGACCCTCATGCCAATCAGCTGCCATTATCGCCCAGGTCTAGCAAAAGGCAGACGAGAGAGGAGGAGGAGGAGGAGGAGGAAATGGAAGTGGTCCAACACAGTGCACCATACCAGCAGTTTTCTCTACATGCTCACTTCAAAATGGTAGCTATGCAAACACACACTGAGAGATAAAAACAAGATTAGTGCAGACAACCACATGCACACACACAGACATACACAGACACACACGCATGCACACACACAGAAATACACAGACACAGACACACACACAGACACAGACACACACACACACACACACACACACACACACACACACACACACACACACACACACACACACACCCCACATACACACATTCACAGAGGGAGAGAGAGAAAAAAACAGAAAGCACACTAACAGACACACAGAAAAGCAAACACACAGTGACACAGGCCACAAATGCACAGAGCTCACTGTAAATATGGAGAGGGGTCACTGGGGGTCATCGACAGCTCCTGCTGGGTTTGAAGGTTCACTGAAGCAACAGAGCAGAGGGATTAGCCTCTGGCTGAGCAGGGGGAGCAGGCACGGGCTCCTGGAGTGAGCATAGCAGCCCGGCGACGCAGCAATATTAGCGTGGTTGCACGCGGAGAAGCCATCTGAACGCCTTCATTTTTCCTTGAGATGAATCACATCTCAGTGGGTCACGTCAGTGAGTCATTACTTTGAAAATAAATGTGCGCATGAATGTGGCCATGCAACATAATGGTCATGGGGACATAACAGAGAGAAACTGGTTCTCTGTTTTTTAGTGGAACTGCACATTTTTTATTTGTATGTTTTGTTTGCTTGACACGCATAAAAAAAATGAACTCTCCAGAGAGTTGCCATTCTCCTGCCCTTCCTGCTGCTGTTGCTAGATGTGTAGGCCTATGCACATTTTTTCATGCCTACACACCCCAACCTCCCACTCCATCAGTGCCTTGTTAGACTGGTGTTTAAATGCCTTTACAAATCCCACCACCACCACAACAGCCCCTTCCCGAGAGCTCCCTTTTGTCTTCCTGAGCTTCTGGTGGCTTGTGAGAGCCGTGTCTGCCTAAGACCTTTCTCTTGACCGGTGCTAACCCCAGACATGGCCAATGACAGATGGCCTTCATTAGGGCCTTTGAAGAACACCCACTGGTGCTGATCAGGCACTTACCCTCGTTTCCTCCCAGGACGTGCCCACAGGCTGCTGCACCCCCCCCCCCCATCCCTCTCCCTGGAGTGCTCCAGTCTCAGGATGGTGCGACTTCTATTGGAGGAGTGATCTATTGTAGCCCTGGTGGTGGTGGGTGGGGGGTTTGACAGGGACATGCATGTGGGTTGTGGTGAAGGGCCAGAACATGCATCATGTACGCACGCTGGGTGTTTTGTGTTCAGTGCAACGCAGTGCGTGGTACTTTTGAGCTGAATTGCTCATGTGTAAAAAAAAGAAGTGAAGACAAAATGATTACCCCCTCTGCAGACATGATACACTGTCATATACAGTCTCTCTTTCTTTTTCTTTCTTACACACGCACGCACGCATGCACACACAAATGTACACGTCACGTGCAAACACAAACACATAGCTTGTAAATGTCACTGTGGGTAAGAAGTCAAACATTCACTTATTGTAGATGACTCAAAGCACAAAACACAGAACATAACAAAACCAGTTTGTGCAAAGAGTGACTTCATTAACCCTTTTCCTAGAAAGGAGTTCTATAACGTCTTTGGGATTTTGCCATTTAATGCCAACATTTCTTTTGGTCCTAAATTCATTTTCTCTGGGTACCCAGAGCCCATCCATCAGCCACTGCAGAGAGCAGCCCACCACCCCCACACCCACCACCTCACCCACCAACGCTCTGTTCCTCCCTCTGCCTGTCAGCGTGTTACCAGGCAACGGCTCCGAGCAAAGGGGTTAACAAAGGCGCCCTGTGTTCAGGCCACATGAGTGGGCCAAGCGGCCATGTGGAACAGGGGAGGCGCGGGGTGGCGATGGCCGACTGCTGAACCTCAGTACCCCCCAGATCAAAGCTGCAGAGTCACGGGGAAGGAGAAGCCAGAGGGGAGGGGGGAAGGGGGGCCAGGAGGGCCGGCTGGAGGTGACCGAGGTGGGGTAGGAGGCCGTACAGGAAAAGCCTGAGGGAAAAAAAGAGACACCGGCTAAGGGACTTTGAGTCCCTGCAGGAGGCACAGGGAAGGGAACAAGGGGAGAGCAGGACACCCAGAGGGAGGCTTCTTCAGAGGCCAGACACCACCCCCCCCCAACTCCCTTCATTGACTTAATGACTCTGGAGGGGGACCCTGAGCCAAAATGGTGCTTGGCTGATACCCCACTGTCCTATTGTACATGGCACAGTGAATGTCCCCTCCTGGCACAGACTCCCTATTGTCATTATGGGGGGTTTCCACTTTTGGAACTTCCGGGTAATTGTAATTAAACTGTCAAAGGCCAGGTAGGACATTGCTTCCAACTGCCCCAGAATGAAGACCTAAAGCTTTGGCGGCATCTCCAAAACATTTCCCCTTAGTCAGTCCTCTGACCAAGCATGCTTCAGCTCACATAAAACTGTCACAGTATAAATGTGCATGTATCAGCCTATACCACTTAAAGAAGTGGTTGACACCTATTCCAGGAGTATTTTGTATGTTAAAGTAAGGTGTTGAAAATTACTGAGTCTGAGTGTCACTGTGGAGTCAGGTTAATGACGAAGTTAAAAGCCTTGACAGTTCAGTAAGTAAGTGAGTGAGTGAGTGAGAGTGAGTGAGTGCTTTGGAGTCAGAGGCAATGTACAGACATCTAATTACCATGAGCTAGGGTCATAACCATCTCCTCTTGGAGATGTAACCTACCAGAGGAGATTCCATTGTGTAAACTGAAGTGAGAGCAATTGAGTTTCATCTGAGAAGGATTGGTCAAAGGACAGAGCAGGTGATAAGGGTGAGGAGAAGAAACTTTTCTCCCCTCGCCTGATTATAGCTCTGAGTTCACCCTGAGGCTAAGAATACAAATGAGGTGTGAGGATGATTTTCTCTTTCAAACCACAAAAATCAAACACATTTAGTTATTCAGGACTATGTTTATTATGTGATGCTCCATTTACTGAAATACTAAATTAATTCTCATCATGATCTCTCTTGGCAGATAAAAAAAATCAGTCAATGTATCTCAAGTCCTTGACTCATTATATTCACGATACTGTGAATGTAGCATGTAGCATGCCATACACTCTGTGACATCAAATGTTAAAGACTGCCTGCATTTGATGAACAACATGACCACCCTAAACATAAAAACTCTGACATGAGAACCAACATCTTTCTGTGACTAAATGATACAGAAGAAAATATGAGATTAATTCATTACTGACCTATAGGTGCCATTGGATAACTGCAGATCCCTACAGATCTGTTACTTGTAAATAGCTAGGCCAATTTTAAACGAAGGAACACAGGAAACAGGTGCATTGTGTGTTTATAGCCTCACATAAACACCTTTCGCCAAGAGCCTCCACAGACTGAGGAATGACACTGTTGAGTGCGAAATGAAAATGCCCAAGGCTACAGTGATTGTGGGGTGTGATTTTGAGTTCTTGTGTGAACGAGGCATGCTGTAAATGATACAGATGTATACAGAAGGTATTGAGAAAACACAAGCACAGACAGACAGGCAGAATGAGAGAAAGAGACACATTTCATTTTTATCAGTTGTTTTACTTTATTTTGTTGGTCAGCGAATTATTAACATGAAGAACAAAATTGGTCCTCCAGACTAACCATCACTCACAATACTATTTTCAGCCAAAGGCTCCCTTGAATAGCTGGCTCTAGTCTGGACATAATCACTGTGAGGTTGTTGTCATGGCTATTCCAACACAAAAGGCATGTTGGCTCTATTGTTGAGGAGGGTTGGTTTAGTATGTGTAAGAAGCCAGGGTTCTTGTTCTGCACTTCCTGCTTAATTAAGGATTTTTAAGATTGTTTTCTGGTGTGTCGTGATGTGTGCTGCAACAGCCATGTGCTAATTGCAGTGACAAGAAGGATCAAAATGCACTGACGTCTCCAGAATGGGGAAAATTGTGCTTTGTGTTCCAAAATCATTCAGAGAAGATTAGCAGTTTTTGGTCATCACAAAAAAACATGCTCCCATAGTGCATGATAAAATTGTAAGAGCACAAGGTGGCCTATACTTCATCTGTCATTTTGAAATATGATTGAAAAATGTTCCTTATGTTCAATTCTTTCCAAGATTTCCACACAAGACCTGTTTTATAAGAAGCACTTTGCCTGTGAATTGTATTAGGATGCCTAAGCATGTTGACTATTGACTACTAGTAAACACCTCTTGGGGAAGACAAAATTGATTGGTAAAGCAACTGAACTCGTAAAATCAAAAGGTTAATCGGCTAACACTTAATTACAGTAAAGTATATCATATAGCCATCACCAAGATCAAGACAGCTCACATGCCCAGTCCACAGTAAAGAAAATCACCCCAAAAAGAAGAAATTAAAGTGAAGGGAGACCAGCAGACCCTGTGCCAGAACCTCATGATGTTGACACAGTCTTTGCATGTGGGATGAGAAAGCTCTAACCCAACTGGACTGTTGTTTAGCAGCAGGCTAAAAATTACACAGTCAGTGCATATAATGTTTGTCTGGTACTGGTAATAGTTGAAATGCGTAGGCATGTAGCATGTGTTAAATAAAGGGTTTTTATTTGCATGCAAGATTGCCCCCATTCTGTTTATTTTCATTTACTTTACTTATTTTCAGAATGGTAGTGAGAGGAGATTGCCCTCAGATTTAATGATTGTGGTCATCAGTAATTCATCTTATTTGGATATGAATATATATGTTAATCCCTTATGCTATAATCTCAAGTGTGACCTTCCTCCACCTCTGGATTTACAGTATGGAAAAGTACCATCATAGATTAACTGTACAGACACAGTTTATTTTTCAGTAAAGTAAACATCCTAAATGATCTCTAAACAGTGCTTTTTAGACCAGCTAAGTAAGAGTATTGTCCAGCAGTTATGCACATTTTTTTGTTTTAAAAAGTAAGCATTTGTTTTAAAATGGGCAAAATTCTTCAATTTTTCAGGGAATAAAGCTCCTGATCCTCCTGCCTGGTCCTCTGACACAGACCTGTCTTCTCTCAAGTGAGGTATCTCTCCTGTTCAGAGATTATGTGAAATGCAAATGCCCCTGGCTTTGAGAATCAATTTAATACAGTGAGCTTTAATTCGCATTCACAAATCCCTGGATAACATCATTTAAAACCTTGTTAATGGTCTTACAAT
>CM050221.1:23082500-23112500 GCA_027475355.1 Coilia nasus
TGGCCTTTGGATTGTGCTTTTAGCAAAGAAAAATGTGTATCTATCCAACTCATTGAAACCTGAGGATAAAAATTACAGCAGTTTCAAACCCAAGCCATTAGTATAAAATTAAAGATTTATATTTTTATTATTATGGGAGAGCCCTGAAATTGCATTAGTCGTCCTGGAATGAATCATTGGTTGTCTGGGATCTGTCATCCTCAAGGTCAGCGGATGGGGGATGTTGAACAGATTTTTGGTAAGCAGGCTGTTTGACGGTTCCGCCATAATTGGAGTGCAGTCTCCAAGGTCACGGTCATTTGAGTGTTAGTTCCATCTTCCCCACCATTATAAGAGCACACCTATCACCAGTACTCCACTCTTTTAGAAGAAATCGAAAAAACTGAAAATGGAAATGTGAATATTCCACAAAAAAGACCAGAACTCAATATGTCCTTAAGGGCTTTTTTTCTAAATGAAGGGTAGAAGAGAAGATAATTTCCATCTAATAACAGTCATCTAAATTATTCACTCTAATTTTTCATTGTGAGGGTCACTAAGATTTGCCATAATTCAATGTACCAGGTATACTGCTACTATACTAGGCATACTAATGTAAAGTTAATATCAGAATGGAACATGGTATGTTGGAATATCAGTGACACTTTAGTCTTTACTGCTTAATCCGGGAGTTGGAATGACAGTAACGAAGTAATCACTGAGTAAAGAATTAATAATGATGTTCTGCTGTGAAAATACACTATCAACTGAATGCCTAAAGCTTATATCTTGGAGTTAAAAGTGATAGTATCAGAACGTGTTATTGTTAGGGACAGCAGTCATTTCTGTAGTTGGGAAAGGAGGGCTTGATTGTAGAAAAAGAAAAGGGAAGGAAAAGGAAAATGAAGAATCTGAGGAGCCAGATGATCAGCCCCTTGCTTTCACTGGTCATTAGTTTTCTGTGCAGCCCTGCTGGAGAAGTCTAGAGGGAGCTAAACAATCCCTCGAGATAAAAAGTTGTGTCCACCCTGGGCTTACCTAACTGACATGCCACATATTTTCAGCGTCACGGAGTAGGATTTGTTCCGTACTTGCACCAGATGATTTGTGAGCTCAAGGTCACAAAGAATAAATACTGTTATTGAATGCCAGACAATTGGTTCTGAAAAAAAGTGTATTTACATTCTACAGAGAAAACTAGCTGTGCCCACACTGTAGTTGCTGATACTGTAATGTAACAACACTGCTCTTCTTTTACAATAAGATTTCCAAAGAAGAAGAGCAATCAGTCGTATTGGATTTCATAATACAAAATAAACAAACAAATTTAAAAAAAAAAACGAGCAGGATTATAGAGTGGAAATTCGTCTTTTTATTTAATATAACCCTTGATGGATTTTTTTTTCCAAATTGCAGACCAATGATTGTTTTACAGTGTTGTTTCTACTTGCTAGTGGGCTACTTCAACTGTTTTCTGATGCTAAGAAGCCTTTTAATTTGCTGGAGTAAGAGCAAGCTGAACACATGCACATGAATACATAGTCATAACTATGCATTTTAAGAACATACAGTCAAACATGTGAATCTTTGAATCATCTGCTGTCCTCCAACAGAACTGGTAGCATCCTAACTGGTCTCTCTGCCCAGGGGTTTTAGGCTGTGCAATGCTAGGCTCTGCTAGCAGTATTCTACATCACATAACATTTGTGCACTGGCTGAAGCCAGACATCATAATGGTCCTGGTAGTCTAGGGCAATTGTCCTTTGTTATTTTGAGAAATATGTAAAAGGTTGGTAAAGTAACTGCTCTCAACTCCAGCCAGCTAATTACAGCTTCAACAGTCAACAGTTAGCAAACTGGGGCCACAGTGAGATGTAGTAGGTTGAGCTACACTTTACCACAAACTTAAACTAATTTCAGTGCCTGTGCCTTCCAACACAAAATTACAAGCTCAATTTACTATCAACTGCCCATCCCTTGATGTAATAGCTGCAGCCGTAATTTCTATGCAGGTGTTTAGACTTTACTTGCAATTGGTTACTACTAGCAGTAACATCATTAACTTTTTATGGCAGTTAAGTACTTATCACATTGACCTGATTTATTGACTTCATTAGTTTTATATTACACACTAGTGGATGTAGCATGGATATAAATGTACTTGAATGTAATGTAGCGCTGTGCTATTGTATATATCGTGCAAAAATTTGACAAAGATCATTATATTTATTTTAATTTCTTACAATTTTCATACAAGTATTAATATAGAAATCCAACCAAAATACATGTAGTTTAATATATTTTGAACTGTAAACCACAAGCAGAAGTGATTGTGCCAGTGATTAAAAAGGGTGTGTGTGTGGGGGGGGTTCAGTCTCCTCTCTGTGGACAAGGCTTATAAAAAGATGTAGACGGGCCCCCACACAAGGGGGGTGGCTCACTCTGATCCTGCCTTGTGACAATAATGTTCTTATTTATTCTGAGAACGACATGCTCATCATGGGAGAAGGCTCAGGGACCAAACCGCCCTTGCATCACAGTTCATCGCCACTCTGAACACCAGATTCTACAAGCCCTACCCAAACCACAAACGCTCTAACGTCTCCCCTAGGTCTTATCCATGGGTTGGAACTGGGGGTGATTTACAGCTCTTGGGTTAGTCAGTCCCACGGCCTTTCAGAGTTCCTGTAGCAGGGGAGGTGGGTTCTAATTTGAGGGTGAGGAGGGATTTCATTCAGCTCGTTAAACATTTGTAGACCTCCAAGTGTTTGGTTCCAGTCAGGCTCCCTAAATCTGTCCACCTGCTCAGCCAAACCCCACTGACTCATTTCTTGTGAAGTAGTACAGTCAGCCAGTTTCCTCTCACTACTGTGACTGGGTGCGGTGTTTGTATGGCTGCATTGTCTGTGCTGTGTGAGTTAAGCCACTAAGTAAGATCTCTCTCTCTCTCTCTCTCTCTCTCTCTCTCTCTCTCTCTCTCTCTCTCTCTCTCTCTCTCTCTCTCTCTCTCTCTCTCTCTCTCTCTCTCTCTCTCTCTCTCTCTTTCTCTCTGTCTTTTGATAAATTCAATATGTGTACTAAAATTTATAATGAATACAGTGTCTTTGGCCTTTTTATACCTCATGAATACGAACCTTTAAAAAAAAAATCCAGGGAGGGTTTTGTAGACAACACCATCCCATGAAATATTCCTTTTTAATTTTGTGCTTTGGCTGTTGCCTTTGTTCTCCCTCTCCTGAGATACTAAACAATGGGAAGGCAGAAGAGAATTGTCCAGCAAGAGATCTTCAAATATGGACATTCTGACGGCCAGATGTAAATGCTGTGGTGTGTAGAACTGTTTGGAATCTAAGCGGAATTGTGCCCTAGTATAGCATAAGGACCTAGTGCAAAAACATCTCTGGGACCTCCAAGGCAATTTAATACTTAAATAGCAAAAAAGGGGAAAAAATCAGAAAGAGTGAGAATCAAGCCCAACCTGATATATCTGAGTAAGGAAGATGTTGTAATGGACACTCTTCAAAAAACCTTCCTCCTTTCCACAAATGGCATATGATGCCAAGGTAGATATTAGTAAGAACTATGTAACCAACTACTAATTATTTAATTATTACAACTAGGCATAACTTCGCAAACTTGTGAGATTTACAACATTAAAAGCACACCCAAACATGATTGTATGTTTGTAGTGTACAAAGGGACATTAGACAAACGTGGAAATGTATGTCATATTCCTGGGTATGATCTTAATTAGGAGATAGAATTTGCATTCAGCAGCTTTGATTCATGAAGATGTATCTTTGTCTTGAAGTTGTTTCAACTAAAAATACTTTCTTGTAGTTTTATATGTTAGTGGTTGTGTGTGTGTGTGTGTGTGACAGTGTGTGTGTGTGAGTCATTTTTTTTTCTATAGCAACAACAATTCCAAAGACATCAAAGAGCTAGTACACTAGTGGTTACACTTACTACTGTCTCTCCTGACACACCTGATGTGATGGGAATCCACCCTTACTTGTCCCAAAATTCCCTTGCTTTGAGTCAGCTTACCACCCACTGACCAATGAGGGAAAAAGTCCCCTAATCCCTCAAAAGGAACAAGTTCCTTGTGAATGATTTAATTTCCTTTGCATTGTCCTTCCACAAGGACTCAAAGTGTCCCCAAACTCTTGCGTCCTTGTTCTGGTTTTTGGTCGTCTGTATGGCACTCAGCAGAAAGCATCCCAAGGGGAGTTGGTTCGGGGACAACATGGAAATATGTCCTCCGAATAATGCTTGGTAGTCGGGGAAACATCCGGCCACACTACTGGTACATGTATAATATCAGAGTGTTGAAACAAATACTGCCATCTTTTGTTTTGCTACCACTACTTGTTACGGTCAGCTGAAACCAGATTTTCTATAGCTGCTTGTCCCTCATAAGCATGCACAGGAGAACACATACGCATCTCACTATTTCTTTAGATACAAAGGAATAAAAAACACTATGATGCATATTGTTGGGACTTCAGTTTCAAAATTTTATAACTTTATATATTTATATTAATGGGCACTGAATAACAATGCAGAACTACCACAGGTGTTTATGACTGTCAAGAAGACTACATGGATACATTGATATTTCATGACATGCCCATGTTGATAATGATGATAAATGCTCTTCACTTATGGTTGAACAATGACTTGTGTAAATCAGACTAATTTGTATTAAGATGTGCTGTGAAAGGTAAGGTTTAAAAAAGTTACGTGAAATATCACTAAAACATATATGTATTTTTATACAGCTAAACCTTGTTTTCTTTATGGAAAAGCAATATCTGTAATATCTGTAATTTTAAACAAGATTTACCAGCTGCCTATTGCTGATCATTGACCAAACATATTAACAGTGAAAATGTACAGCCAACAAAATGCATGCCAGCAAAATGCATTCATAAATAGCACATTGAATTCACAAACATTGTGTGATGTTATGTTATGCCAAGAAAATGTTAATGTTAAAAAGTTTGGTTTTGCTTTTGGATTTGCTGTGTGGATTCACTTAGTGCTAGACCATGCATGTCACTGAATTTTTTAGCAGTATCAGGATATTGTGCAACGTTCCAGAGTGTCGACTCCAGATTCCCCATAGTGTCAGATCAGAGAAAGGCCTATGGCTTCCACACAAAAGCAGCAGAACAGTTCTGATCAATGCAGTTCCACTGCAAATAAGCAGAAATGTAACACTTGGTTATATGCAGAATGCAAACAATCAATCTTACTAATTGTTCAAAGAAGTCATGGCTGATTCATTTAGCATTATGTACAAGTAATTTATCATGACAGTGTGTCTGTCATTTAAAAACTAGAAAGGATGTCACATCAGTTGCCTCTCAGTGTTATAGCTTATGTGAAATTTGCAGTGTACAGTGTTTTTAATAAAGTATATTTGCTGAATCATAGCATCTGTGTTTTACTACTGTTTAAGTGTAGGTTGTTTTATAGCTATTTAAACACATGCCCCATAATTGCTCGATATGACCAGAATTCCTTAGTACTGATGGCCTTGTCAACCATCAAAAAAGTCTGACATAAGCATAAAAGGTCTATGCCTCATCACAGTATCCATATTCATCAGCCATTTAACTGAAGTTTGGTGGCCCTATGCTGTTTAATGCAGATCTTGTCTACAGTGTATATTCATGAAGGTCATTCATTAAGTGACCAGCTGTTGTAGTTAAATTTGTGCCATTTCTGTCCAATTTGCGCCCAACACCTATGTAACCCTTTGACCCCAGAAAAGCTCATAATTGCCATTTGACTGAAAGAATCAATAAAGGCCATGTGGTACCACTCAGGCCTAATAGCGTCATGATGGTGCTCAAACACTCCGGCCCATCTGGATCCTGTGCATCCTTGACCAGAGGGATTTCACTTGAACTCTGTGCCATGACTCTTGGTTCCCACTGATATTATTTGGGTTCCTTCCAGGGCCTGAGGAGAATAAAGTGAGCCCCAGAGGACTTCTTTTGTCTCACTTGCAGAAAGTTTTATTCTACCTAAGGTTGTCCCACACACAATTGTGTTGTGTCTGCCTTTTAGGCAACTGTGCAGTTTAACAAATCATCAGGTTATAAATAACACTCTTGCAAATTAAGTTCCATTTGAGTAATTTATTAATGCAGCTCTGAATATAGAACACGTTCCCCTCTGTTCCTGTCGCAGAGCATTTTAAGACTTCAGTACACACTGCGCAATAGGGTTTGCGCTAGGATGTTTTGTTCAGGAACAATGTATTTTACTGTGTCAAATTCAAAAGTTACAAGTCACATTTTCAGTTGAAAACTGCCTTACTTAGCACAAAAAAACTAATAGCATATACTGATTGTTTACAGCCTGTAGAAGTATGTAATGACTGTGTTCATAAAGGTTTATTATGCGGTTTTAAGATCTTGTACTGTAGCTGGAATGCTTGCCCTGCATTATAATGGTTCTTTTACCTCTAGATAATGACATTAGTGACTGGATAACAAACGTAAAAGAAGTGTAGAAAGCCTACTTCAAGCCTAATCAAAGTGTTGTACACTGTTAAACATCAGTTGAGTTTGGTCAGTACATTAATTTCTGATTGGATTAGCGGCATTCTGTGGTTGGTGATATCCCAGAAAATCCCATAACATTCCATAAGTAGTTGCTTTTTTGATATAGTTAAATCACTGAGTTGTAGGACATCAATATTCTGTTCATTTAAAATGAGAAAGCTGATGTGCCGGTAAAGCTATTTCAGCATTGCAACAACATTGCATACAAATGTATACTGTGAGAAAATGGAGCAGATAGTGAGAGTGTGCAACTGTAATGTGGGATTTTGCAACTGCTGTACTGTGTTGTGTAGACATGTGAGTGTGCGAAATGATACACTAAGACAGCCTCTTACAGACAGTTTGGCTGCGATGGGTGGCACTTACTACTAAAGTAGTACTAAAGTAGTTTTGTTTGTTTTTTAAATAAATTAAAGAAAAACAGAAAGATGTTGTATTGAAACTTCAAAGTTGATAGTCGAATTGTTATCTAAAATGGATATGACATTGTCTTCATGGGGTTAGTAAAGGCCTTCGGCCTCGTGCCTGCATCTGAATCCCAGCTTTGGTGGTACCCTTTGCCAACCCCTCTCACACACGTGGCATATTGCTTACTCATCACAACATGTCATGAGCATGATCAGTACTATAATATATGCCCATTCCAGAGCTAATAAATAGGTGTACATCATGTCAGAGGAATGCATCAGTGATGCACAATTGAGAGTGGATTTATAGAGAGAGTTACCATTATTTTGAGTTGAGCCATTCAGAAATTGGCAGACTGTACAGCTAAAGAAATACAAAGATAGATTTCTGCCTAGGTCTTTTACAGAGCATGCATTTTTGCATAACCCATTTTGCAATTTAAGCCCACAATTAAAAATAGTCCATATCAAAGCAAGTTTATATATGTCCTATATGTCATTCTCGCAGCATCAGCAAAATATGATTTAGACAAATAGCACTACTTATCCACGTCAATGTCACCGGCATACTATTATGTTATATGACACAGATCAATGCAAGGCTTTAGCTTTTTTCCCAAATAGATTGTGGTCTATTCATTTTTAAACACATTTTATTTGACCAGCACATTTTTAATTGATCAACTTTCTGTAAGTTTTGTAAGGCAAACAATGGCAATTACTGACTGATAGAAACCAAACTTTATTTCAGTGCCATCTGTCACTCCTTTCCACTTCTCTTTGTCTTGTCTCTTTGACCTGTCTTCTATTTCCATGAACTTTGCCCATCTGTTGTTTTTACCTGTAAATACTAGGTTTTCACTTGGTGAACAGCTTTAAAGCATCTGTTCCACAAGCAGTTCATTAGCCTGACACTTAATCATTACTGTAACACCTGCAATCAGGCGCCATTGTTTCAGATTCAACACATTATTCTAGAACTGCTTAAGATGGAAGTCATCAGGCTGTGCAGAGACCTACCAAAACAACTTCCCTACTCATATCTTTCTCAGAACAAATAAATACATGAATATATTTTGGCACATATTTGAAAATTGTTGTCAGAGTGCAGGGTGTGGGGAAAGATTGGGTGGGTCTTACAATGCTTTTGGCAAACAAGCTCCCCCCACCCTACAATTCTTGTATAGAAACATGGCACGGTGGGCCATAAATATCATTCAACAACGGCACATATAGTCACATGCATAATTCATCTATTCCGTAAGTATTTTTAGACTGAATTCCAAATTAGTGTCACCGCTATTTTGTCAGATTCAAAGGGCCTTGAGAGCTGGTGTCAGTGACTGAGTGTGTTTGGCACGTCCCTGCATTGATTTCACACAGCTCAACACAGTCTCTTGTTGCATTTATAAGAAAAAAGTTTACTTACTAAAAGACTCCAATGAACAGTACATAAGAGATGTCACATGACTTTGTTTATCAGTGCACAAACACAAAAAAGTGCCCCTGAAAAAGTCAGAGTTGAAACTGAATCAATAGGTGTGTGTGTGTGTGTGTGTGCGTGCGTGCGTGCGTGCGTGCGTGCGTGCGTGCGTGCGTGCGTGCGTGCGTGCGTGCGTGCGTGTGTGTGTGTGTGTGTGTGTGTGTGCACCCAAGTGGGGGAAAAGAGTTTGTAAGTGGTCTCGTTGCTGTATGCAAAAATGTTTCTCTTTTCGGTTTGGTGCTGTTCACTTACAGTTTTTCTCTATCGCTTTGGTACATTTTTCGAATCTTTCTTGCAATTTGCAGAAGATCGAGTGCATTTCTCAAAACAGTTTGGACAAATAGCAAAACACTGTGGATCACCTGCAAAAGCCAGTCTCTTGCTCAAAATGCTTAGTTCATCCCTCAAAAGCACGTTTTTGTGTCAGTGCTATCAGAATGTTTAGTCATTGTGTCACTGTGTACGGATAAGACAGTCAAATTCATTAGTCATGTTGGCAATTGAATAGTGCACTTCGAAGGGACATTTTGATGTAAAATGTGGTTTAGGTGGGAAGACAAGTGTACATTTCACCTCATATAATGTATAAGATTGATTGATTGTAAAAGACAAGATTCACATTTACAGAATGACTTCTTTATTGGCAGACATTGACATTGCAGTGCGTAAAAAAAAAAAGACAGTACTGGACAGAACAAAGGTAAAATACAGTAAGTAAACATAGGTCAAAAATATAAACATAGGTCATACAGTAAGTAAACAAAAAATATGAACATCTCCCTAAATTCTAAATCCTTATCCTGATCTTCAGCTTCTTCACATTCTCGTCTGTCAGGCCACGAATTTTCACCCACGTGACACCGGCAGCGTGGATAGCATCTTCTGGAGTGCCTAATCCTTCCTCTTTCAAATCCTCCACCATGCAGCCTCACCCCTCTTCCTCTCCTTCTCCCTGTTGTTGTCCATTTTCTTGTCCTTCCATTGTCAGACATTGAAACTTTGTATTGTGCTCTGGATATATACTTTCCAGTAGATTGTTCATGAGATGCTCCCTTGAGCTCATTCAGAAAACTGTTGATCATTGGTTTCTCAACTCTCTTCATTAGAAAAAGTCTAGATTCAAGCAATTTACCAATTTAGATCATATTTACAAATGTCTTATGGAAATGTATAGAAATGTGCTTGACATGTTATGACAGCTTGGTAAATCATTTTGCATGTTAAGACTTATACGATGAACTATAGCCTAAATGTTTTGAGCAGTGAGACTATTTGATAGATTCCCATAACAAAGCATTTTGATTAGCATGACAAAGGCAATTAATAATGTACGAAAAAACTGAGAATTGTACACAATCATTTGCATGGATGGACAAAAGCATTTGCAATTTGTTCAATGCAATGAGAAATTGCCTTTTTCATCACAATTGCACAATTGCCAAATTGCCTTTTTCATCTGCACAAATGGCATGATGATGTGACAATTGAACAAGAACTTTTGAGAATTTCAATTCTGATGTGAGAAATATACCAAACCAATTGAGAAAAACTGTAACATTGCACTTTTTGCAAGTGACCAGAATTTCTAAACAAAACCATGTGTGTGTAATGTCATTCAGCCATTGGACAGAAATGTCTGTGGAGGCAGAAGGCAGGAAGCCTTTAACAAAGCTTTTACTGTTGTTTAGAGCATCTCGCACCTTGATGTGTTGGTGGGGTTTTTTTTTTTCAGTTTCACACAATGTTTTCCAGGAAATTGCTGAAATCTCTCCTTTATTTGCTTGCTCAACATGATGAATACCTCAGCATTTTTATGTGTCCTTGTTAGCACCAGTGTTTCATGGGCTCGCCTCCGCTCAAACATTCGAGAGGCAGCAAGTCTCCTCGGTTTGCATTGTGTGTAACAGTTATTTCCTAAAATGTGTCACAGCGACAGCCTGTTAAATCCAAAATGGTTTGCACTTTTGGGAGCTGGGTGTGATTAAGGTTGGGCTGAAACATTTGAAACTGAAACAAGACCACATGTTTAGCTGGGTCTGGGTGAGCTTGTTTAGTCCACACCTGAGTTTGATTGTTTCTATTCACACCTGTCCAAGAGGTGTGCATCAATGGAGGAAAAAAACTTGACTTTGTTTTACAGTAAGCAAACTAAACAAAACAGGTGTGAATCCCCCAATACACTCTTGACTTTTGACTAGGGCTCTGGCAACAAAAACAGCCCACAACACTAATGGACAGTTTTTACTGGCTTGCATGTTTCTCAGAATTGACTATTCACACTTGAGGCTCACAGCAGAGATTTTTCTAAGAGATGTGATCATGTGAGATGGAAAAAACTTTGATGATTTGAGCATCCAATTATTAACCTTATTTTTGTCTGGAATTTTACTGCTCCTGTTCACATGCAAGCCTGCGAGCGATTTTCTGTAGTCCTGACTAGGGGTCTTGCAAGAAAATCTGAGCACAAAGTTGAGAAGAACCTCCCCTGAGGTTTCCCTTTTACACATACTGCACCTTAAGAAAAGGCTTAAAAACTAAACACATCGCTTCAGAAAAGTGGCACTAATATAGTTGTAATATAACCCCTATACTTTACGGTACCGTACATTTACAGTACCTTAATGTCTGTTGTTTAGACTGGTATGACAACACAAGCCTCTCATGGTATGCCTGAGTGAACATGAAGTTGACATCCATTTTCTGAGAAGGAGTGATGGTAAACATGCCAAGGAGCACAAGCTATGATGGTATGAAACCTATTTAACATGTCAAACTCTGTTGGGAATAATAGGAGATTTGCAGGTCTGACAAAATTAAATAAATAAGTAAAAAAAAGGTCCTCAGCCATCTGTTACTCTTGAATATTAACTTTGTGAACATTTGCTGCAACATCACTCACTTTAAACTTTTTTGACAGGATTATCAAGCAAATTCTAAGGAAATCATCTTTGGCCAAGCAAATTGTAGATGGAAACAATATGTTAAAATGCTCCCCGATATCCATCAGAGACATGATTTCCAGTGCTTAGATGAGGAACAGCTGTTTAATCCAGCTGCCCAGAGTTATAAACCTGCACAAAATATCCTCCTGGGTTTTACCCAATTTTCTGTTCAACAAAGCTGAAGTTTTTTTTTTCACTCAAAGAATTTAGTGGAAGATCAAGCTATCCACATGGGAAAAGACCTGCATTACAGGATTCGCTGCATGGCTTCCCCTGGAGAGAGAGAACACCCCATGGCTGTGCCATTGCCGTTACCCCTGGCTATGTACACCATGCTGGGCCAAAGTTGTCAGAAGTCTCCTTCACCAGAGAGACAGTACAAAGATGCCTCCACCCCCCCCTTCCTGAGGGCCCAGGAGGGTGAAGCACCCCCTCGTGTGATGTGTTCTTCAGTTCTGGGGGGAATGGCTGCAGTCTTTCAGTGAGAAAGGTTTGATCCCCCTCTGACAACCACAGCCCATATGTCTCCAGGCCAGTGCAGTTGCACGTCCATCATCAGTCATATAAGATCAGATATTGTATGAATTGAGCATAATGATGATATAAAGCCAGGCTCCTCAAATATGTAAGCTGCACAAGGGAGCAAATTATGAGAGCAGGTTCATTTGTGACAATTTGCATTTTCTGTAATGATTTAAGGTCAAATGCTAATTATATTTACTGTGGCTTATTTTCCCTATTTTCAACTGTGAATTGTGTGTGCGGGTGTGTGTGTGTGTGTGTGTGTGTGTGTGTGCGTGCGTGCGTGGGTGTGTGGGTGTGTGTGTGTGTGTATGTGTATGTGTGTGGGTGATCACCTCTATATAATTATGCTGGTGGAAGGTTAAACCACTAATGAAACCACCAGTGCACTGACATTTTCTGTTATAATAATGAGCCTTAGATAGAGAGGTCACACTGCTCATTTTTATTTCAGTATATTTTTGTATCTTATAACAATGGCGCATCTTAAATGGTTATACTCGACTAGTTGTTGTATCTCATTCAGTTAATTTGCTTCAGCCTATTTGTGGTAAGAGATACTGTCAAAGCACGATTCAGCTTTTATTTAGGCCTATACTTTGGTGCTAAAATAAAAGATATTAACACAATCCAATTTAAAGATTTCTGCTGGAGATAGTGTGCAAATGTGCAGTTATCGGTTAAAGTCACTAACTATTACTCATGAGAAAAACATCTTTACATCATAACACTATCCCTTTGCTAGTGTTAGTAATGTTAGCAATGTTGCCAGTAGACAGGGTAGCCTTATATTCTAGAGCACCAACCTTTTCATATATAGCCATAAGTCACAGGGAAAGGACTCTTAAAGCTAGCAGACCAATAGTAATGTTTTAAAACACAATTTTCTCTTCATCCAGTTGCCTCAAATCATAGTGCCACACTGTTTCTCCTACATGTATACATATACAAACCAGTAGCTTAAAAGCTTCCAACCTGTCAAAAATCCAGGGGCTAAAGCTATAATAAACAACAGTGTGTGATGACAGTGGGAGTAATAAAGAATTATCGGGGAGCCAAGGCAATGTGCCGGAGACTATCACAGACTATCACAGACTGAGCGAAAATGTGTGAAAAAGGGGAAGGGGTTGAGGGAGGGTTAAGCAGAAGTATAGGGCAGAAAGCAAACACAATGCAAAAACTCTACTCTCCAGAGTCTGTAATGGCAAGTGCTGTGCTAGTTACCGGTACTAATGGCATCCCATGGTGACAGTAATGAGTCGTGACGGCCCATCACTAGGAAAGGCAGTAATTACAACAACTATGAACTGAGTTGCCCAATAACCCCTTTAAGATAATCTCTGAACTCTTTGCCAGACTCTCTCCCTTTTCTTTGCCCAGTCTCTGCCTCTCTCTCTCAGCAGGTATTCGTTGACAATAAAGTGATATGTGCAAGGCAATCTTAACATCATTCAAACGCCAGACAAGAACATCTCCCACATAAAGCTATTCCTTTGTTTATGTAGCATGTCATACACAGGGCGCATCTCTGAATTACTGCACCACAATGATTGAAGTTAAAATAGTAGTTATAGAGTGCATCTCTGAATTGCTACACCACAAACAACTACACTTAAAATACGGGTTCCAACCAGCTCCAGTACCCGTTACGAAAATGTGGGAGGTCCTAAGATGAAAAAATATGACCCGTGGGGTAGGAAGCATGGGCCACAATGACGAACATAGTCCAGCACTCTGCAGGTTTTAGTCGTTGAGGCATTTTATTTGACTGGTGTTCCACAGCCATGTGAACTGGCCAGTTTTAATTCATTTGACACGCCAGACCCTTTGTAATTTACTGCATGCATGTCACTGAGGCAGAGAACATTTGGCTTCATTCACAGCCAACGCGCGTCTCCAAAGGAAAATGGTTCCAGCTTTTTCAAATGTTCTTTTCCTCTACTAGTTTTCAGGAATTACAAAGCCACAATCACATGCATTTTAAATAGTATTTTACAGCACTATTTTAAAACGTACTTTAATGGAACATTTTCTGATAAGAGCTGTAATAAACAGGAAGTGATGTATTTTGACATCTGCCATTCATGTTTTTGTTGCAAGGCATTTCGATGTGGGAGATGGAACAACAGTACAAATGTTAGGTTAGCCTTTATGTAAATTTAGGTGACATCATAGTATTCAACACAAAAGTGTCTCTGGTATTAGCCACATGAAATATCACACTGTGATTTATGTATATATGCAGTAGTATAAATAAAATTAGGGGGATGGTGGATTTTATCATTTGGAACAGATATTTTGTGCTACTACTTACTTACTTACTACTTACTACTTACTACTTTAGCGCACATGGTGGGAGGCCATTTTTATTCCAGGGGGGATGCCATTCTCCTATCATTTGAGCACTGTATGTATGAATGTATGTATGTATGTATGAATGTATGTATGTATGTATGTATGTATGTATGTATGTATGTATGTATGTATGTATGTATGTATGTATGTATGTATGTATGTATGTATAGACAATAAGTGTTGTTAAAAGAAAACACATTATTATTTGGTGAATATTTCTTTTTATATGATACATGATCACCTACAGTCTATTATGAAGGCTATTAATAGCTTTCAGCCCTAATTATTGCCCATTAACTAAAACCTGCCTAGAAACTATAAAACTAGGTTTTCAACATAAAACAATGTTGTTGAGGTCTGTAATCGGTCATGTATTTTATCTATGTGTTTATCTGATTTTTATCTTTTCATTTTTTCCATTGTATTTTATTCCAGAAACTCTCATCTGTTGGACATTTAATTATCATTCCCACGATAAATCCACCATCACATTCCAGATGTTTCCTGCTAAGAGGGATGGCAATATAACCCCGACAGATAAGAAAATGATGAGTCAAGTTTTCCAAAACTTCACTGAACTACCTTAGATGTTTAATGACATCCACACAGCCATCACTTCACACACACACAAGTGAACACCCACACCCACCCGCTCACACACACACACACACACACACACACACACATACACACACACATACACAAACACACACACACACACACACACACACACACACACACACACACACACACACACACACACACACACACACACACACACACACACACACACACACTATGTCTTGTGTGGATGTGTTCTGAGGTAACACTGCGCTCAGAGATTGATTCATGCCTGTCAGCCAAGGTCCCCAGAGAGGGGAGAGGCTCCATAATCCCTGATGGGGCTGTCTGTGTTTTCCTTTGAAGTCAAAAAGGTAGAACTTTGAGCAGAACCTGGACGGATGGGTCCATTACCATCATCTGACTGGGCCAGCATGTTAGCAATCAGACGTTTTGTATGGGAGCTTGTAAAATGGGATGGGTTGGTGGGCTGTAGGACACATGAGACTAGAGATCTGTTCTTGGATGGGGATGGAATGGCCCCCCTCTGAATATAGTTGGCTAGCTTCAGCGGAACATCCGTACGAGTATGTGTGTGTATGTGTGAGTATGTAAGTGTGTGCGTGTGTGCGTGTGTGGGTGTGTGTGTGTGTGTATGTGTGTGAACAGATCACACATAAGGTGGGATGCTGGATGACTACAAGCATCTGTTCTGGAAAGAGGAGGCGGTTGTTGTTTAGCAATGCTGGCCACAAGGGAGCTGAAAAACATTATGAGAATTAAGGGGCATATCAGGTGTGTGAGTGAGTGAGTGTGTGTGTGTGTGTGTGTGTGTGTGTGTGTGTGTGTGTGTGTGTGTGTGTGTGTGTGTGTGTGAGTGTGTGTGTGTGTGTGTGTGTGTGTGTGTGTGTGTGTATACTTACATACATACTTACATAGGTACCACAGACATACATGCATACATACGCAGGGTGCAGTTTGAAAGGGGGGAGGATGGGAGGTATTTCCCCCCTTCTGGTTTTCATATCTCTACCTCTGCTAAATTATTTTTATCTCTGGCGGGGACAAGCAGCAATTAATGCAACTCAACTGATATTACTTAAACTCTAATGATCTAAAAACATAGAGCCATGACATTGTGATGGTGGTTACTCATGTACAGGATGATTCCCAACCTCATGACAAAGAAAAAATCTCTGATGTGGACCTGCTTGCTACCACCTCATCTGAGACACATGTGGTAGGAGGATGTATTGCGCCTGTGCGCTTTGCCAAATGGAAAGAGGGTCGTTGTGCTATTTAGCCAATTATTTTTGAGTGTTACACTGACATTCAGCTGAAAGTCTTTTGGCACATTGGGATGAGCTAATCCACAGACCTTAAAAGGCCTGCAGCCTGCCTACTTTTTTGCCGTATAGCATTGCAATCAACAATGATGAAAATACTATATTGATGGATTGCAGATACTAAAAGTAAAACGTTGCTGAAAAAACAATCACCTAAGTAACATGGTAGGCCTAGTTAGACAGGTTAAAAATACAATATTCATTTTAAAACATTCCCCCTTCTGTTTTTTTTGAAAAATCACACCTTGTATATACACATACATACATACATACATACATACATACATACATACATACATACATACATACATACATACATACATACATACATTCATACATACATACATACATACATACATACATACATACATACATACATACATACATACATACATACATCCCCATCATCGTTGAAGAGCAGAGTCAACCTTTTCCATAATCAGACATGAAAAAACAGAGGCATTGTGTGTGATAAAAAAAAACAACATCTGTCTGTCAAAACTGGAGCTACAAAAAGATGCACAGGCACGAGGCAGAGAACAAGCGTCTGCACAGAAGGAGCTATTACCAGAGGGAGCTCCCTTGACTTATTAATGCAAACATCTCATCTCAATTGGCTTTTTAAATGTCACTGTCAATTTCGCAATGAAATGAGCCCTGGAATTCATTTTCTCCCTGGGCCTGGGTAAAACTGGGCTGTTGTTTGCTTACTGCCTTAGTCTTTATCCTCTCATATAAGGCAGCTCTTGAGGATGTCTGCGCGCATGCGTGGGCTGTTAGGTTTAGTTAGGTTCAGGCTGTTTAGTTAGGATCAGGCTGATATCAGAAACAGATTGTCAGGAGGCTCTCTCTCACTTATTTGAGTCTGCATTTACACCTGTCACAGCCTAAACCAAAGTCTTTTATTCTGGGCTTTGTGCTCTTAATAAAGCAACACACCATCGTTCGGTGTTTACCCTGAAAGCCTACTGGACTTCTGATATTTACACTTGTTCCAACAAATGCTCTCTCGGAGTAAGGGACGGAGAAAGAGGATGATTCTCCCATAAAAATAAGGTCAGAGGTTCACATAGACCATACATGTCAGCCCTATTGTGCATTGTAGGTGAATCACCTTCACATCGATGGACATAAGGTGTGGTAAACTGGTGCGGTGTGGGATAGGTCATTGTTTCACACAGGGTTTCCTTTAGCTTACCAATTCTTTCTCTCTTTTGTTCATTTTTCCCATGAATGAAGTGTTGCAATGGTAAAATAGGACTGGCTCTAACAAGAGTCTCCTCAGAATGGAAGCACCAGGCATATGACTGCACCTTTCATGGGTTATTATGACCGAAGCTAGCGTTAGCAGGCATCTTGGTTTTGTCAGATTTTTTTCCCTTTATTATTTATTTTTTGTCATTGATATTTATGTTTGGCGAGACACTGAAACACTGGGGGACGTGAAACTTTGAGGGCATGTAATAGCCCTAGTAGATAGTAGCAAATAGAAGCTTTTGGCCCGTGGGGACCACCACCCCCACCCCCCCATGAAAGAGGGGGAGACTGCCAAATGTTTATGCTGAATAATGCTCAATGACCAGAAACACTTGTTTGTAGCATAGCACTAGCCAGTGAAAGGGATAAATGTAAAAAATTGAATTTTGAATTGCCAATATCTGAGAATTGAGGACTGAGAAGGCAGGAACTGCACAAAATGTGTCATGCACAATCAGCAAGACAACCTCTTGAAGCATGCGAAGTACCACGATATTCCACGCATAGGAAGTGCTGTAATTTTACAAGATGACTTTTGGCTGTTATCTGTAGAACACAATGGTTTAAAAACAAAATAGTTTTTCCTTATATTAAATGGAATCTCTTTCATGAACATCACCTGTCCATGCCCACATAGGCATAGCTACAAGTGGACTGTGCCTACTCATTTCTTATCATAATAAAACGGCTATATAAGCTCGATTTACTGTTTTAGTAACAAAAATGACCTATGTCTTTTGGGCTAGGCCCCGCATGCCCAATTTACAATGATGAAAATGTCAAAATGTCAAAATGCTAAATCAAAATCAAGTTGAAGTGAGAAAAACAGCACAGACAGGACTTGAACCTGCTTGATGAGTGAAGTATCAGCTTAGAATGCCACTAGCAGCTCACACCACGATTTCCAACTCAGGACTTTCTACAGCGGTCAGACTCCACCAGTTAGATCTACACAGCATAACTATTGAAAAACGGGAATTGTAAACGTAAACCCCATCAAAATATTTTACTACACTTGGCCAATCCAGCCTATTAGCTAGCGTTTGTATTCCCTATTCCAAAAATCATTACCATGCTGCGGTCATACCATGTACCGCTATACACTACATCTAGTTCTTTACTGAGGCAGGAAATGGGTTGGACTTCAAAAGGCTTCTCTTTAAACCAGCTTTGTCTTCACACATCTTACAATACTTACAATACATGTGACATATGCATAAATACCAAATGGGAGAACATTCTCACAGGAAATTTCTATTTAA
This sequence comes from Coilia nasus, assembly GCA_027475355.1. NCBI lineage: Eukaryota > Metazoa > Chordata > Actinopteri > Clupeiformes > Engraulidae > Coilia > Coilia nasus. Next base: position 23,101,193 of record CM050221.1, read on the forward strand.
TTGCATGTCACATGCTCACTGATGGTTGTCTTTGTTGTTTTTTGTTTTGTCACATCACTATACTTGTCTAAGATTCATCCAATCAGATTTTTTCATGGCTACTGGATTATAAGACCACATTCAACACTAATGTACAGGTATTTGTCACATATGGCTCATCTGGTTGTGGAGATTAAAAAATAAAGGTTATGTTAAATGTGGATGCCCATGACACACTTGGTTATGGTGAAGATGCATAGATGGAAGGTAGATACTTTATATCTTTATACTCTTACTTGCACATAATTAGTTACACATTACATGTTAATATATAATACATACTAATTTACATACTACATATACATATTAGTAATGTAAATTCCATTATATTTTAGTGTCATACTGGTAATTATTTAGATGTTTTGTAAATTAAAAAACAATCATGCATTGTTCTATTAGAGTAAGTATTAAGTATTATTGGTAAGTAAGTATTTTGGTAAGTATTGTAATTTCATCAATTTTAATCTTTCATTTTCCATTTAAAGGACAAATATGCCAGTTAATCTACAACAACAATCTATTGCCCATTTAATGACAATGTGGATATGAAGATATGATATAGGTCTTATTGGGCACTTGCCACAGATGTATCAATTACATACGTCTAGACTGCCTAAACTTGTTATTGATCCAAGGATACATCAAGTGTACATTACAGCCTGTATTAAACTTTGAGTTTGTTCCAATAGTCGATACAAAGGGAATTTAGTGTTCTCTCTATATTAGTGCTTTTGTCTCTCTCCCTCTGTCTCTCTCACACCCACACATACATGCGTGCCCGCTCACACACACACACACACACACACACACACACACACACACACACACACACACTCTCTCTCTCTCTCTCTCTCTCTCTCTCTCACACACACACACACACACACACACACACACACACACACACACACACACACACACACAGACTTCTCTGTGATGGGAATTATGACCCTCTTAATACGTTGTGGGTGACAACAAGTCAATACAGCGACAGCTCTGTTGGCGGGCCAGGGAATCAAAATGAAATGACGTGTAGATAACTTGAGGTGGTAAGGGTGGTGTTTATTGTGGTAATGTCAGACATTGTGTTGTGTGTGAGGTGGGTTTATCAGACACAATGTGCTCCCTCTGGAAAGAAGAGCTACACAATCACTGAGTACTGACAGTTCAATTTCACACTTCATTATTGGGTTGCAGAGTCCTTTGAGTCCCTCAAAGAACCACTATTGTTTTGTTTGGAGACTTCAGATGTTGTTCATTTTTCTCCTTAGATTGGTTCAGGACATCGTATTCATTCTGCTGGAGTGAAAAGTATATTCCAAAAATAGCACAGGTTCATATCTTGACTGGTAAAAGTGACGCTGCACAAACCAGCCAGTTGGTGTTGCAACACAGGTGCAAGCCGAACTTGCCGAGGTCCAGCAATGAATGCAAACTGATTATGAAACACAGCTGAGAGATGACGTGCGGTGCACTGCACCTGACCAACACACTGGTGAACTGCTAACACTAGCCTAAGGCTGACAGATTAGCTGATGTAGCAATCACAAACTCTCACACACAATGTACAAGTGCATTCTGGTATACCTGAGTACATGTAGCAATTTGCCAGTTTGCAAAAATAGCTACAGTCCGTACAAAAAAACAAACATGACATTTATTATCAGTTTATTGATTGTTTACAAAGCCGTCAGAAGTTTTCATTTCCAAATGACCTTTACTTCACATCATCTCCCTCCCCCAAAATACAAACATAGACCGTGTGTTTTTTCACTTTGTGACTAATGTAACATATTGATTTTAAAATTAACATCAATCAAACTCCTCTCCTGACAGCCCGTCTCCCAGGAGACATGTGCAATTAAAGAGGACTTTCATCAGACCTTCCATTTGAAGTCCCATGAAAGTCAGAGGGTCTCTGCTGATGCCGTTGACGACTGGCCAACTGAAACATTAAGGACTGCTAATCCAGGAAGGAAATAAATAACTGTGTTTAAACAACAACTACAACAACAACAACAACAACAACAACAACAACAACAACAACAACAACAACAACAAAATACACTATTCACCTAAACTGAATTGTACAAAATAGCCCAGTCCTAGCTAGTATTAGTATAGTAACCATAAAAAACACCTAAACAGTGAGAAGTTATGAAATCAGCTATTTTATATATTGACTGTCTGTGTCACACATAATCACCCCTGTCTTTGTCCCCCTCTGTGTTACTCTTCAAACAGCCTGGACAATGGCTGTGAAGTCATCTTAGGTTGCATTGGGGCCATATCCAGTTCTCCCTGAAGACCCAGATAGTGTTTCAATCAGACACTGTTTATGAGACCCCATTGTTCTGTCATTGGCCTTAGATAAGTGAAACAATCCTAATCACCCTGACAGGATGAAAACTGCAATCGGGTCTGTGTAATCAGCTGCTGATAGCAGCAGGTATCTTAACAGGCCACGAGTCCTCCTGCCACCCATATCAGTGCATGCAGGCACAGAAGTAGCAACTGACTTTTTCAAACTGCATAATACTGTGTAATATCTGGATACCACATATATAAAATGAAATATGGTTTGAGGTTTTTCACACAAAGAGACAATAGGAATGTTCTTCAAAGGGCTACTGTTTACTTTTACACTTTTGAGTACATTTCATTGTCTGTTCACTCTTGTCAGTCTTTTCTCTTGAGTATCTCCACTTCCACTAAAGTAATGTTTTTGTGCCCTTTTTACCACCTCTGCGCTACTTGAAGTTGTTAGTTGTTGCTTCAGTTCTCCGAATTCAAAGCCTACCACCACAGGTCAATCAGATTTGAACAGGTGCAAATATCAAACTTGGTGTAGCAAAGCAATTGCAGCTGGCAGTGACTCTGGGTGGTAAGGTGCCTTGTCCTGTTGTCCCAGCAGAGTGTCAGGATAAGTGGAGGATAAATGCAGGGAACATTGCCTAGCCATCCCCATGGAAGTCTGCCACCATGTCTTGTACTAGAGTTGCCTTTTGTGTGTGTATCTAACACAGCCTACAACCTGCAAACACAGGGAGCTGGCAACAACTTAACTGGGTGAACAAGGGGGAGAAAAGGAGTGGCAGAACTATGGTTAACATGTTCTGGAGAGTTTAAGACTTGAAATGACCTAAGCAGGAACATCTATACATAGTAAATGAATATATTATGTAAAATGAATATCTAGCAGTTCTGTTTTGCGTGAATGTTCAAGTCAATTTTATGTATAAATATGTATAAATTTGTAAAATCAAAAATGACTACTACTTTACATTAGCCTTGCCTAATGTCAAAGTGGCTCATTCCTGTGGCTCCTTCCTGATATCTGCAAACACTAAGTTAAATGCTTGTCATAACTATAATAAATGCAGTTATATCTTTGAATGGATACCGTCATTTGTTAGCAAGGCACCTACTAAGTAGCGTTAATGTAAGCATAAGATCTGTTACTAAACAGACATTTATTACCTTTTATTTTGCTTTTTTAATGTATTTTCCAGAAAATACATTCCACTACCTACATTTCAAAATACTTAGTCCTCACACTTAGTCTGGAGGGAACAGGGATATTGAAGCTGCTGAGAGTTTCACACTAGTGGGATTGCAAGGTCGAGTGCTCTTGTGACCAAAGGTTGCAGCAAAGTTAATTACTGTGGACTGAATGATTATTGTCTACTTCTCAAGAGATTTTCTCGGCTTGGAAATAAGACTGTGACTCATGAATTCTTGCCATTTCCTGCTACCCTCTTTCTTAAACACAGTAATCTCTTGTGACTCTTGGCTGCAATTAAAGGCACTATCGATTTTTAGCGAAATATCTACCTGTCCATCACTCCAATATCACTATTTACATCTGCACACCGAGTAATACAACGGTTCCAGCAGCATAACATGCCAAGGGTGAGAAGACAAGGGCTCTGATGCACTCACTACATCTCTATATGTCATGGGGTATTTAAAGAAGGTGCCTTGAGTGCATTTCAGAAAGCTTTGGTTCTCTGTAGCAGGGACACCAGAAAACAGTTGCACAGCCTCAGTACAGGGTGTTACTCACCAAAGGGGAATTTAGCTCAGTTTTTTTTTTCCAAATATATACTCACATATTAATTTGATGTTGGTTTTCGTAGCCTTTGGGACTGAGCAGCCTCTAAAAAAATATTTCTGAAGACTTGAAGACCCTGAACCGTGCAAGTGTGAAAAGTGATTTTCGAGAGTGACGTGATACAAACACGCTTATTTGCATTTAGGAAAATGTATCATGCAAGTCTTTGAAAAAAGTGTTTGGCAACTGTGAAGTGTGGCCTATGTCGATGTCACAGCACAATTTGGCTTTTAATAGGAGCAGAGGCTTAAGAAAAGCATTACATCTTCCCTTCCACTTGAAATTGTCACTCTGTAATCCCTTGGCAAAGGCTAATGCTGCTAGATTATAGGGCCAAACCCGGACATTTAAATTGTCATCAGAAGGTTCAATAAACAACCTCCCTGACCTCTTACTATTTATTACAAAGTACAGTCTGTGACTTGCACACTTGTCCCGTTTATTTCGCACGAAATATATACGTTATTAAGTTTGGGGCGCCACGTTCTGACTGGAGACGGCCAGCGAACAGAGGAGCTGGAAGTTGTTGATGATTAGAGCAGCAAAAACACTCAGGGATTTAATAACAGAGAACAGGCGGAGTCCATCTGGGCCGACAGAGGGGGGTTGATTAATCCGTGCCTCTGTAGAATGAGCGATGTTAAGAATGGACATATGAAAAAAAAAAGATATTACAGTGGCTTGGCAGTTGGAGCTGGTTATGTTGTTAAGCTTTCTCCCCCCTACTTTACACCGTAGAAGCAGTGAAGTGTCTGAAGATGACAAAACTTTCAGCTGGGTGAGAATATCACTAATCACACTCAATATCTGACTTACTTGCTGCAGATGACTCAGACAAATCATGTCAGCGTATTCTTTGAGCCCTGAATTCCTATTATATGCTTCCACATAGAGCAGGCCTATAAATCAAACTACATGGCACATGTATCATAGCCTGTTTGGTGTTAAAGGGAAGTTGGCGCGCTATGCTGTAAACATCTCCTGAATGTTTGATGGCTTGAGGGTAAAAGGATGACACAGTTAAAGCCTTCTCCAACAGATGTATTCTTCAGTGTAAGCCTCATAAAACCATGGAACCATAAACATCATACCATCCTAAATCCTGAATTTGAGTCAAAAAATGGAATATGGAATATGGAATTCTTTTTTTTTTTTTTTTTGGTTACGGTTTAATATTTTAAGGATTTTTTTTATGACACCTTCCTAATGACTGAACATCACATGCTTCCAATGTTCACATGCTAACATACAATCTTTGCAGTCAGTGACTGCACTGACACACAAGGCTAAAGTAGACTTTTGCATAGCATGAGAGACCCCTCCCTCAGCTGCGGACTGTTGCCAGTGTGCTCAGGCCCCTCCCCTGTAGTCTTTCAGAAGATACGACATGACAAAGTCTGTTTGGATGCATGTCTAATACGTTTCTCCCCCTGGTGCCATGATGTAGCTCTGAGGTCTTTGGAAACAGCTCTCTTGTTAGGAGTGGAGATGTCATTCTGTCTGTGGAGCCAGGTCATTCTCAGCAATTCTCCACACTCAGCAAGATTGTCTGGCTCCCTGAACCCTATTGCACTGACAGAGTGTAGCGTCCTCCAAGAATGTGTGTGTGTGTGTGTGTGTGTGTGTGTGTGTGTGTGTGTGTGTGTGTGTGTGTGTGTGTGTGTGTGTGTGTGTGTGTGTGTGTGTGTGTGTGTGTGTGTGTGTGTGTGTGCATATGTGTGTGTGTGTGTGAGAGAGAGAGAGAGAGAGAGAGAGAGAGAGAGAGAGTGCAACAAAAATAGGACAGAAAGAGAGAATGAGAGAGAAAGAGAGGACTCTTTTACAGCCCCATTGTAAATACACATTGTTGCAACAGCATGCAAATAAGCCACACTAGGCACGCCTACTTTCATTCAGGGCACAATGACGCTATTTAGGGGAAGAAAAACAATGTGTTTACAGCATGTTGACTCTGCATACACACCCATAAATCAACATGATGAGCGTGGCTGTGATTAAACGCAAGAGTATACACTGAAGTTCACGCGGTACACACAATCACATCAAGCTGCTCAAACACAGCCTCTGACGAGATCTGGACTGTTTATTGTTTCTCATCGCTGACTGTGCTCCTTGACTTTGTCTTGGGTGGTAGAAAGCATAAGCCTTAGCCAATATGCTGTTACTGATTTAAAGCGGATTATCGTTTGCTGTCCTAAGCTTTGGCGAATCCTCTAAAATATTCACATTGGCAGACCTGGATTAGCAAAAAAGGCATTTTTTTACAAAAACATTGAAATGGTTTATCTCATAGCAATTCAAATGTCTCTATTATAGACCTACTGGCAGTATTTCTGTAAGTATGCTACATCTATAAAAACTTCAAGCTTTTCATGCTTATTTCACTTAAATGGCTATATTTCGTATACATGTAGACATCTTAGTTCGTAGTTGACAACTATGCTTTCATGGGTATTCTGCACTACAGGATGCATTTATTGTCATGTTTGGGTCGGTTAATTCCACGATTTAAACTGTGCCCCTCCCCCCTTGACACCCCTTATTCACAGAATATTTATTGTTGTCATCACTTTGCTGCTGTAATCCCTTTTGAGACAAGAGCTCAGATAAGCTTTTGAAAAAACAAAAAAACAAAAACAAAAATAGAAATGGAAGGCCTATACAAAAATCTGAATGATTATTTTTGTCTCCCTTTCCTTTTCCCCTTTTCTGTATCAGCCCCTGACTCTGATGGCATCACTTCTGAAACTAATGTGCATTTCCATACCATTTTCCAGCTGGTCAATTATATGTGTCTCAACCACTGTGAGACTTGTGTTGACATTCAGACATTCATTTATAGCAAGTATATGTGGCAGACATATATATTATATATATATAATTTATTTATTTGCACGTTTTAGCTTTTCTAGCTTTTCTAGCTTTTGTGAATTTCTTCATGCTGAGCTGAGCGAGTATTTCTGCCACATCAGCAGCCCAACGAGATGTGCATCACCCGTGTCATGTACAGCATTTAGGTCATGTTGGACTTGAACACAACACATCCACTGTGTGTGGCCAACTGTCTTTCTGTCATTCGACACATGCCATCGACAAACCCTTTCGTCAACAAAGGTATGTGCCCACAGAATGCTTTTACAGGACTAAGCTTGGCTGCATTTGATATTTACTGTTCAGTAAAATTACTTTGGTCACATGTACATGAACACTAGTAGCCCATCTCCAAGGTCCTTGCAACATTTCTGCTGAAACTTCATGGTGAGTTTTGAACTCCTCGCCACGTAGATTATTTTGACTCACTGGCTCATGCAGACATGACCCAATGACTCAGGCTGTCAGCCTGCTATTAGCCCTTGTGAAAGTTTGTCGCACATCGAACACCACCACCCTAGTCACTCATTACATGTCAGTTAATGACTAGCTCATTTGGGTCCTTACTTACTGCTAAGAGATTAAAAAAGCTGTCAACAGAGTGGAATGTTAATTCGGTTGATGGAATTTGCGGCAGGGTCAGCAGGGGGAACCCTTTTTTTTCAGTCAAAGATGAACAAAATTAGGCTGGGAGACCACCCGATGATTTCCTGAAAATGTCTGTAAGGACCACTGATGGGACTGAGACAACCAGCCCATGATAGGTTTCCAATGTCATTGGAACTCACAGTGGCCAACCACAGGTGAATCTTCTATTCTTTATCTAGTGAATGATTATGGGGACCGTCTTGCAGGGACCTTCCACTCACCTTTATAATGAATGCAATAAACCTGACTACATAGATATATTTCAGAAAATTTGAGGAATATTATATATAAATAACATCTTTGATAATTGGCCGTGCCAGATCATTTGAAATGATAAATTGTCACTGACAAAAAAAATGTTAAATAGTTAATTGCCATAGCTGAAGTGCTGTGTCTGGTAAAAACATCTAATAGTTTAGTGGATGGTAGTTTCACTGGCTATGTATTTTTCCCATTATAAACCATGGGGCGATAGTGCCAGAAAATAATTAGACACTATAACGACCCCTATCCTCCTAAACGTGACTACATCTTGTTAATTCCCCTAATGACATCCTTCGGTTACAGGGAGAGGTGAATGACAGCCAATCAGAGGCACTGTCCGACTTCAGAAGCCTTCAATGAAGAGTGATGCCGTAGGAGGGGAGAGGGAGACGGCAGCCCGCTCGTACTCAGTATTTGCGCAACATTCAACGGATACACATCCATGCCCGGACTTTCTGCTGTTATCCCTCACAAGTGTGGTGAGTGTCCATTTGGTAACTTTCGGACAGTGCGAAATGTGCCTCATGTAGGGTGTTTTATAGCACTATTTTATTATTGTTATTATTATTTTTATTATTGGACAGTGTTCTGTCACTCCGTCGCCATGGATTAAAATGCGGTAAAAATGTTGAAATGCTTCACAGTGTGTCAATAATTGAATCAAAACAACAGAAAATAACGAAATGTCATGCCTTTTCTAAGAGGAAGTATACACCAGGTAAGTTAGCGTCCACTATTAATTTATGTTCCAAGTTTTGGGGAGTTTTGATTAATGGTAAGATTTTTTTGGCTGCCCGTATGGTGTGTCTCGTATGAAGCCAGCTAGACTGTCTATGACTTTTTTTTTTATTATATCATATGTAGCCAGCTAGACGGTCTATGACTTTTTTATTGGTCAGACAAAAGAAAACGAATTGTAGTTAGAGGCTGCTACGTAGATTTACGAAACTGCTTTCAGCCTTTGCCTCGCTGCATTATTGGTTTGATACACGCATGCGTTTGTGTATGACAGTGCCACCACCCCGACAATCTACCTGTCTCAGAGGCATTTGATAGGTAGTCAACGCTGTGAAACATTTTCTATGGAAACTTTGACATAAAACATATTTAGTATGCTGTCTTTTCCCCAGACGAATAAGTAGAAGCAGAAGAGCATGGCTTAACTTCAGAGTCAGGGACGATGCTTGCGCTCCACTTTTGTCATCTTTGCAACTGAAAGAACAGTGAAAAGCAGTTTGTATGCCTAATAACACTAAAGGGCGCTATGTATCTGCTGTCTATTCAGATAATTACATTAAGTAGAAACAAAATAATAGATGCACCCTGACAGTACCTGCGAGGTAGAGTTGTTTTGGAAACGTTTGTCATTGTTAAAGTTCCCTTTCTACCTTTGTATTTCGGTGTTGATTCATTAGCACAATGGAGGCCAGAGTGGATGTACGCTGTGTAGACTATGCTAACGAACTTTGTGTGGTAATTAGGTCAGTGGTCTCTAACACCTAAGCAACAATGGTCTGTAGAATGGTATGTTAGCACAGCAAGTGAAGGCATAGAGATTACTGTGATAACTGGATGGATACAGTTAGGTCTTATGTAAGGATGGTTTGGGTGACCATAGTGTTTACTGGCATTTACCGTCTAGTATTAGCAGATTGTCAGGCAGGGTGCTTATCTGTTCTAAAGTTTGCCTAATTTAACCCAAGATAATCTAAAGTAACTATTATACATTCCAAATGGCAGATTCACATAGACTACCTAACAACACTAGCAACGTGATTCAGATTGACTGGCTTAGAAGGCATGGGTTAATGGCAAGTATCTCAAATGGCAACTAATTTCAGAAGAGGGTTATGAGATGTTTTGCCTTATTCGTCAAGTAATGGATCATGTCTGTATTTTTCATTCGGTTGGGTCTACTCTTTATTCATTTTAATCTTTAAAAATGAAAAGACACTCAGCTGATCTTCCAATCCAGAAGACTCACTTGAACGTATCAGGAATGTTAATGGTGGCTCAGATTTATTTAGTAACCAGCTGACTGAGGTCAGATAAAAGCGACCTTCTCTGTTGCTTAATTACGATGACCATCGGCTCCCTTGGTCAATCCATTGTGTAACCTTTGACACAGCTTTCAACTCCTGTTGCGGCTGAATTATGCTCTCAATGAGGGAATATAACGTTCATGATTTCAGTCATTTGAAGGATATTGCCATGTGTGGTATTCTGTCTGGGCCTTATATGTAAATCATAGACTTCTTAACTGTGTTAAATGTAATTTGTATAAAAATACAGATTTCTATAGAACCCTCTAAACAAGACTACTTCTTTCGGAATCCTTAATATTTTGAACTGGTAATGCATACAAGTCTGCTATAAGATACTTTCTGTAACTGCAGCTTTCAGTTACTAGTAGGCATGTGCTGCTCTTAGTGGAGTTCATTTAATGTATTGTAGAGACATTGTAGGGAGAATACATAGCAGACCCTAGCAGAGCACTTCTTCGCTACACTTGTAGTGTCTCTTTAAAATGCCATCAGGCTGCTACAAATGCTAAAAAAGGTGCATAGAGAAAGAATGACCCCCTGGAGCACCTGTTGATTTCTTTAAAAAATACAGATAAATTGGAGGTTTAGTACATGTAGTGATTTATAATAGCCCAGAACAGATCTATTTTTATGTTATATTTAACCAATTTGCATAACCGCTTTTCACTTTGCACATTCTTAGAGCATCCATGTTGTGATGTTAAAGGTCTCTCAAAGGTGTTGCTTGCAGTCCTTTATGTACATTACATGGGCATATCTGGATAATGAGATGGACTTAGACAGTAAAACTGAAGCATTCCTTGTCATAATCTTCAAACTGAACTGTGTTGAAATAAGCTTGTGTTATTTAATCAGATCCCTAGGTCAATTTGGCTCTTTAGGCTGTTTCTGTGTTGGTGTTTTGCTGAAAAAAGTCAAATGGCGGGGCCGTAGAGAATTGTTCTCCATGTTTCAATATTTTTGCATGGCTCAACAGAGCACCTCACATCCATTCTTGTACACACGTGGGCTTCACAAGGTGGAATGCTAACTAAGAATGGGATAAGTTGAGGGCTGGCCACCGGCAGGCCTCTGGGTGGTTAACACTGCCAGGGGATGGTCACATGTGTGGGATAGCTATAGAAAAAGAGAAAGAGTCTTTCTCATGAAAGCATCTCTGCCTTGGCCTTGTTGGCCTGTTAACACTAAAGTGTGCTTTGAAATCCAGTTTTTCTTTGCTATAATGTACTGAAGGAGGATGAGGTGATTATATTTCTCTTGCATTTGTCAGTGTCAATGAATGTCAGGATCAGCCATTTCCTCCTTCGCACATAGTGGAGATTAAATCAGA
>CM050221.1:23117500-23220000 GCA_027475355.1 Coilia nasus
AGTGTTGTACAAATATACCTATTGTGCTTCAACGGGAGTGTGCCCTGTTGCTGGTGTAATTATAACACATTAACCTAAGGGTAGTCTTGTTTGTCAGGGCAGACGACTGTGCTATGTAGCCTTTAGAGTCATTTTGAAATGAACTCAGTTTGACACTTTTCCAAAGTGGCAAAAAAGGCAGTCTATCAGACTAGCATTGGTCACAGTCTGTTTTTGAGAATTTCTATATCTGTATTTATAGAGGCCACATAATCTTATATTTTATATATTATATATAATACGTATATTATATTATATACGTTTTGTAATCTTATATTGAATTGAGCTTGATTTTCTGTCCATTTCTGTTATGTCAATTGTAGTTCTGAAATTCATTATTTTAGCAGGGAAAACATACACATATTGGAATGCAGTCATGAGTTGCACTGTTTTATGGCTTGATTCCTAGCCTTCATTTCATATGTTTGTGTGCCATTTGGTATATTATGTGCCTTTCTACCTTTTCACTCTGTCTGCACTGAGGGGGTTGGGTGAATGAAAGCACAGTTCTTTGTACCTCCTTTCTACCTCCATCCCTCTTAAATAGGTCACGTCACAGAGCACTCTGCATTCCCACAGTCTGAATTTTGTGTGCAGTTAATTTTGGAGGTAATAAAAGGCTGCCTCATTTTCATAAATTCTTTCAGATGCAGGAGCCCTTTTGTATTGTGGCTCTGGAGAAGGACATGAGGACAATTATTGGTGCTATTGCAACAATACACATTACAGACTTATTATGTATAATATGGCACTCATGCACAGGGGTTGGTTGAAACAGTCTTGAAAAGTTTTAAGAGGTACTGATGTTAATAAAAAGTAAAAAATAATGAATGTCTGAATGGTAAACAAATACAGTTTTTCAACACAGACTGTGGAGGAGAAACCTCAGAGTACAAGACTGTAATGTTTTTTAAAATTTCAAACATCACGTTTGAATGTTTTCCAAAATGCACAGACAGCAAGAACTGAAATGGATGTTTCAATGGTATTATCTCCATATTATGCCTACCCTCAGTGCCTTTTTGTGTACTCGCCCCACAGGTACAGCATATCGAGCAGCTCACCTGGCAAACTATGAGCCTGCCAAGGAGCTCCAGCTTTCTCAGATAGGATCCGCAGGCTGCTGTGCTCTAACTACGCTGAAAATGAGGACTTACCTCGTGCTCTGGCTGTGGGCCCTGGCATCTCTGAGCGTGGACGCCACAGTCTTTTTCCACAGCTCCGCCATGATAGCAGGAAGGGAAATGGACCGACACAAATCAAAACATGAAGTGCCTCTCCGGCGAGCTAAACGAGGCTGGATGTGGAATCAGTTCTTTCTACAGGAGGAATACATGGGATCAGACAGCCTCTATATAGGCAAGGTATGGTGGATTATAACCTTTATTAGAGGATTTTGCTATCTTTGGCTTCAGTGTCTTTCATCTTTGATTGACATGTAATGTGTTACTTGTAAGTGTCTTGACAAAGGTGTAGGGTGTAAAGTTGCAATGTGTAAATTAACTTTGTAATCCGTTGGGGAACCAAACCAGCTGAACCAAGAAGTGAGGATATTGCAAAGTTACCAAGGTTAAAAAAACAACTTTTTTCATTAAACTGATACTTTGGTAATGGATAAGTAGTCTCATTCATCCAGTGAAACAACTGTTACAAGTAGACTGCAATTTATTAGGTACCTCAATAAATGTAATGGCGTAAATGTAGCATTTTATTACCTGCCAGCAGATGAGGGTCCAAGCCTTTAGATCCAGATCAATTATATTAATGCTGTCAGTCTGTGGAGACTAGCCAGACACATTGGGAAATCTGCCGGATACATAGCAACTGCAAATTAATGTACTCTTAAATCTTTACAAAAAGAGTTGAAGGGTAATAACCATCAGTGCAGTTCTGTGAGAGAGGAAAGAAAGAGGAGTCTTCATGAGAGGGAGTGCTGAAGAAAGTGAAGGGAGAAAGAGAGACTGAAAGAGAGAGAGAGGGAGAGAGAGAGAAAGAGAGAGAGCGAGTGAGAGAGAGAGAGAGAGAGAGAGAGAGAGAGAGACAGAGAGACAGAGAGAGAGAGAGAGAGAGAGAGACAGAGAATTAAAAATCCCAGGTTCCAAGGTCTCTTTCAGTTCAAATCAGCATCAAAAGCAAATGAAAGAGAAATTCCTAATCAGAACATAGTGATGTGGCTTGGCGCGAGATCACAGCTGCCTGTCTTCATTGTGTTCATTTATTTATGTCAAAAGCTTTTGAGTTTGAGATTTTGCTGTAACACTGACAGATGGTTATTGAGAATGTTTCAATGAAATATTTTTAAAACACAAGAAAAAGCTTTCATTTTATTTGCATCTGAAAAGTAACTCAAAAGTCATTCACTTTAACAGCCACTAGCCAGTATTTACCCTTGGGAAATTGTGATGCGTGCAAATTTTGAGTGAGCATCCACAGAGTTTTTTTTCTGATGCTTGTGATCTTTTGACTCTTGGTTCATCAGAAATACCAGTGATGTGAATCTACTTCATTTTTAGGTGTCAATGTGGTGAGGAAGTTCATTAACCCATATTTTCTAGAAACAGAAAGGCATTTCAAAAAATGCTTGTAAATCTAGAGGTGGAAAGCCATTTTGTGTGTACATGTACATTTGGCCCTGGTTCTGCAATTGAACATCCTTGAACATTGCCTTGAACATCTTGCCTTTTGTTGTAGTGTAAAATTCAATCAAGCCCACATAACTCTGAAATTACTTTTTTATTACCTTGCTTCTCATTTTGCACCTGTGAGTGACTGGCATTTAGCAAAATTGACTCCTGCAAACTGTGACACAAGACTGAAAAACACAGGCACTTATTCCATGTTTCCTGCTAATTGTCTCTGAAGATATAGGCCACATGTGAATACCACCTTCCTCTTTCTTTTATCAACAGCTCCATTCAGACATGGACAAGGATGATGGAAATGTGAGATATGTGCTCAGCGGGGAAGGAGCAGGTACCGTTTTTGTCATCAACGAGAGCACAGGGGATCTACATGTGACTCGGAGCTTGGACCGCGAGTCTAAAGCTAGCTACATGCTGAAAGCCCAGGCTGTGAACAGGCACACAGGCTACCCCCTGGAGCCTGAGACAGAATTCATCGTAAAAGTCCATGACATCAATGACAACGAGCCAAAATTCCCCAAGGAGGTCTACACTGCCACCGTTCCTGAGAGGTCAAATGCTGGTAAACACAGCTTAGTGCTTACTTTCATATGTGAGGTCAGAGCATAGTGGTCTCTTCCTGAACTCTAGCTGATGAAGGAAGAAGTGTGTGTAGAGGTCACCCTGGTCTTTAAATTACCTTTGGCAGATACCAAAAGCATGTTTAAATATTTCAGTACAGGTAATAACTACTCAAAAAACTAGATGGGTTTAGGGCAAACTCTCTGGTCAAATGTGATTTACACTATTAGTTTTGGCCCTGAGGAGGATGTCGTAAAGCACACCACAAAATTGGAAAAGTCATGAAACATGTTCCCTTATTTTTGATGGAGTCGGTGTTTTTGTTTCACCTCTCACAGGCACATCAGTGACCCAAGTCATAGCAGAGGACGCAGATGATGAGATGTTCGGAATGGCGGCGAAGCTGGTGTACAGCATCAGCCAGGGTCACCCATACTTCTCTGTTGATCAGTCCACAGGTCAGAGCGATTTCATTCCTCTCCAAGCGCAATGTTCCAGGCTGAACAATGAAGTCTAAACTGAGTGTTCTGAAGTTGCAATACCTCACATGTCCACTGGGGACTGGCTACAGAAGCGAGCAACTTCCTATAGACTCCCATGTTAAAAATAAATATATTGAGAGTCTGTTTATGGTGTTTTTCAGTAGTTTTTATGTCCATGATAACTCTGAGGGAGGGGGAGGATTTTTTTTAGAATCCATTAGTTTAATCCCCAGATAATTTACACTGACATTCATAAAATGATTTGGCAAAGATGGTGGCACCCAGAACCTTCAATTTAGGCTTCATCCAGTCTGTGACAAAGTTTATGCATGATGTCACAGAGGATTTGTCTAGTTCTTATACAGAGTCTATGTTCCCTTGGCTGAACCGGGAAAATAAGTAGAGTGGGTAGGGCAAGTCATAGCCAGGCCAAAGTGTGCATTATTGCCCTGGCTCAGTTTTTTTGCCCTAGTAAAAAAATAAGTAATAATAATAATAATAGCAACCAAAGTAATCATTCCTAATGTGCACTCTGAAATGTCTCTTATTGAGGTCTTTATTTAAACTAGAGGGATGGAAACACAAAAGCTCCTGTGCAGATTATCGGGCAGCTTAACACTGATATTGTTTATCTCAGATGATGATGGCTGTATCACACCACAGAACATGGAATCCTAAGAGCTGTAGACTGCAAAAAAAGCACTGTGTTTTTATCAGCAGTGGTGGGTAATCTGGAAACATTTGTGCCACTCAAAAAAAATGTTGGTTCCAGCATTCATCTGTATGAATATGAAGTCGATCACCTCTTTGCTGTGCAGACAGCTCCAGGTATGGACCTCATCTCACCTGGACTGGGTAGATTTGCGCAGATATAGGTTGGGGTGCATGCACTTATTTGGATTCTTTTTGTTGCCTGTAGGCATCATCAGGACAGTCCTTGGGCCCTCTGACATGGACAGGGAAACGCGGGAGCACTACCAAGTGGTGATCGAGGCCAAGGACATGGGTGGCGCCAGGGGAGGCCTCACAGGAAGCACCATCGTCAACATCACACTCACTGATGTGAACGACAACCCCCCTCAGTTCATCAGAAGTAAGAGTTTCCATGATCACAGACTGTTATGTTGCTATAGGTAGACATTTATGGACAAACATAGCTGCGGCTGTATTGCTTATATACAGTGATGCCAAATAAAAGTATATGGTGAAATGGTTCAGGGCAGAAATCGCACAGTGCGCTTCGTAAAGTGCACATGGTCGGTGTCATAATCCCAAATCAGATGAGGAAAGGGACTCAACACTTTAATTCCCTCCATCTCGACAGCTTCCATTCAGGAGCACCATCAGCAGAATAAAGCATGGCAGTTCAGTCCCCTGGATGCAGGCATTAGGGGCTTGATGCCTTTAAGCCCTCTCTCTAACACTGCAGCTGGCGCATCTGTACAAAAGTTATGGAAACTAGGGGAGCCATCCTCTAATATCTCCCTTGTGCCTGACACAGTCATCGGAAGAGCTAATGTGTCTTCTTCTGTGATCTTTCCTCCATCTGCAGGTACCTATTCTTTCAGTACCCTGGAGTCCACCAAAATTGGCACTCCCATAGGAAGAATTAGGGCAGTGGATGCTGACATTGGTGTGAATGCTGAGATGGACTACAGCATCATCGGAGGAGATGGACAGGACATGTTTGACATAACAACTGACAGGGTAACCCAAGAAGGGATGCTCACTGTGAAAAAGGCGAGTTTCCTCTGGGTTTCCAAGCCTTAATTATTTATTGAATTGATAGCATGTCAGATAACTTAGAAAAGAAACCTCTACTTCTTGGGTGTAAACACAAGTGATTATTTTGCTTGTAGCCCCTGGACTTTGAGAAGAAGAAATCATACGATCTAAAGATCCAGGTACAAAACCCACGTCCTATGGTGGACCTGCGTCTGCCAGCTGTCAGCACAGCGACCGTGCACATAAGCGTGGAGGACGTAGACGAGCCACCGGTGTTCGGGCGCTTCACCTACATCATGGAGATGAAGGAGAACGCTGCCGTGGGCTCTGCCGCAGGCTCAGTCAGCGCTATGGACCCTGACATCCAGCACAGCCCTGTCAGGTAAGCCTCACATCTTATTCCTCACGCATCCTCCACTGCTCCTCATACATACACTACATATGTAATGGTTTCCAGCTAGCCTAGCTTGGCGTTAGAATGTCAGTAAACCTTCCTCCCAACACCTCAAAGGGATATGCTACTGACTGAGCTAATAGCCTGGGTGTCTTCCTCCCATCCAAGAGTTTCTGTGAGTTTACAGGTGCAGTATGACCTTGGGCACACATACATACATACATACATACATACATACATACATTCATACATATACATATGCATATAAAATACAGACAACAGAGATCTAAAATGTTTAGTTGTTAGATGTGCCCAAAAAACCAAGGACTATGCTGCCATTATGCCAATAATGCCACAAACTAGGTACTGCCAAAACAATCAACATTATTTATGGAATACCATTTCATAAATCACAGTGGTGCCAGCATCTGTTTTTATTGCTGTTTGTTCTTCTGCGGAAGAAAAGTATGTACAAAACTAAGTATGAACATCAAGATAAAAAATATGTGTATACACTGAAATGTCCTTAAGGCATTAAATGGGGGACCAAAGCTTGGATGCAAATCTGTCTTTTGGTGTACTTTCAAAATGGTAATCAAATTGCTTTGGATAACAAAGACATTTTAGAGTGACCATGGTTATGCACTGTCCCTAATCCAATAAAATAATTGTGGGCTGAACTGAAAAAGCTGCTTTGTGCAAGGAGGTCCACAAGCTTGGTGCAGTGGTTCTTTCAGGAGGCATGGGTGAGCTTCCTGCAGAGTGTTGAGTAAAGCTTTTGGGAAGGCTACCCCAAACATTTAATTCAAACTACACAAGTTCAAGCTAGCACAACTGAACATTAGCTGTATGTAAAGTCTTTGATCCTGGGAAAAAAATAGTCCCAAGTAAAAATCCTCTCCGTTATAGTTCTGGAATGTCGAATGTGCTTACTCAAAAACAGGCATACACATATTTGCAAGCACACACATACACCCACCCACACACACACACACAACCACACACACACACATACACACACACTTTCACACTCATTCTCAAGTCTCAAGACATTTGCTATCAACATAACGAACCAGACATATCTTCCAGTCTTTTTGAACATTATTGGGAGCATCATTTAAACCTGCTGACAAATACAAATGAGGAAAGCTCGAGTAGTTCACTGCTGTAATACCCGCATTCTCCTCCCCTTCCAAAGGTGGCTCTCGTGCAGGTAATTGTAAGAGATACAGATTATTAAAGCAAATGAGCACATTATCAGAGTCCCGTTCCCGCTGAAGATCAAGCTGATTTGCGTGGCTCTCCATCTCATCCCGTGGCTGCCTCTCCTCCCGCAGGAGAGGCAGAGTAAATAGAGACGAGATAAGGAGTGCAATTAGAGGTCCCTCTTCTGACTGGGAACAGGACCTTGGGGCATGTAATTATCAGAGTCATCGGAGGCAGAACAACTAACGCCGCCGCTCCGAACACCAGGAGGCCAATTAGGAAATTGAACAATCCTTGCGAATGATTGTGTCTGTCTGAAAGTGAAAGGAGAAACAAGAGCAGGAGAGAGGGAGAATGACAGAGCGAGAGGGTGACAGAGAGAGAGAGAGAGAGAGAGAGAGAGAGAGAGAGAGAGAACTTTCATAGTACTGGATTGACAGCCATCTGTGAGGGACAGAAAGGGGGTTTTAAGCAGTCACCCCTGTGTTCTGCCAAAGCCTATATTTCCTCTTCTTTTTCTTCTGACATTTATTTTGTGTCCAACAGGCAGGTCTGTGCCTTTTGTAAATGGCCAATAAGTAATCATGGGTAACTCTTCTTTTCTTTTTTTTTCTTTTCAGATATTCCATTGATCGACACACTGATCCAGATCAGATTTTTAATGTGCATCCAGGAAATGGGTCCATTTACCTACAGAAGCCCCTTGACAGGGAGGAATCAGCCTGGCACAATATCTCTGTTGTGGCCACCGAATTCAGTGAGTCTTGTTTTAATGTTAAGCAAATTAAGGCAGCTGTGATTCCCTATGAACACAAAAAGAGAGTTCATGCATCTATCTATCTATCTATCTATCTATCTATCTATCTATCTATCTATCTATCTATCTATCTATCTATCTATCTATCTATCTATCTATCTATCTATCTATCTATCTATCTATCTATCTATCTGTCTGTCTGTCTGTCTGTCTGTCTGTCTGTCTGTCTGTCTGTCTGTCTGTCTGTCTGTCTGTCTGTCTGTCTTTTGTATCTGTTATGGCTATTTGAAGATTTAGGCACGACTGATTTGTTAAATCAACATTAGTGTTTTCCCCCCGTCTCCCCTACTGCACACAGTGGGTTGTCAGTGCCTTGTCTCCAGGGTAAATGAGTAGCCAGCACATTGTGTTTTGATTGTTTTAGTGTTGCACTAAGGCATTTGTGTCATTTTTCCTCTGTTAGTCACTATTATAAAGTCTGACGTAATCAGCGAGTCTCTTCTCAGAACTAAAACTCTATTGACATTCAACTAATTGTGGGAAGAACTTTGATAGACATCACAATGAGAATTTAATAAAGATTTACTGGAACTATGACAAATCTACAGAAATACACACACACACACACACACACACACACACACACACACACACACACACACACACACACACAAAAGCATGTTTAATCTCAAAGCACTGCTTGTCTTTCTCCAGAAAATCGGGATAAGGAGCAGAAAAGCCATGTTCCAGTGTTCATCCGTGTCTTGGATGTCAATGACAACGCTCCCACCTTGGCCTCGTTCTATGAGACGTTCGTCTGTGAAAATGCAAAGTCTGGCCAGGTACACTTTACCCGACCCCCGTCACAGCATAGCACTCTGGCAGCACTTAGCCACCCGCGTCAATCTGAAGGGGAAAATTAATCCGTATCTGTTGATGGATCAGGAGGGACCAGACATGTCCATTAAAAATCACTAATGCACTCCCGTCAGGTCTCGCACTCCTGCACAAGCTGCTAAAAGTAACCCACGCAGAGATGCACAGGTAGATAGGCACCAGCGATGAGGATCATCCCCGCCCGCCTTCACGAATTGGCCTTGCAGGCCTTCGCTTGTCAGGACAGTCTGTCAGGGGATATGACAGTGGCTGTCAGCCTTCCAGACCCACTTTCTGATAACACTTCTGCTGCCGTGGCCTTCATCCCAGGCCTATTGTCCATCACCACACATCTCATCCCATCCGCCCACTTGCACTTTCCACTGCCAGCGTTTTTTTAATGCTATGCCCTACTGCTCAAAGCACTCAGGCTCCTGGTAGCCAGTGTTAAACACCAAGCACATACTTCAGCTTTTTTTTGCAATTCACATGTGGGGGAACAAGATGTTTTTTTTTCTTCTAAACTGGGTGTCTGGTTTTTGGCAGGCTGTATTTTTTTTTAAGTCATAATCCATTATTTAGTATGAGGTTACTTTTACTGTTGTCATTCAAGCCCTCTTTCTGGCTTTGTTTACTACATGCTGCACCCAAACAAGAAGCAATTAATAGCCTAATTATGTTTCTCCTAATAAGCAGTCCTAAATATTTATGTGAGGTTGTGCAAGTAATTCATGAAACAGCCTGGCTCAGTGTTTGTTATGGTCCTCATTTGACACAGATAAATTGGCTTTGGAACAATTAGCCTTCATTTCAAAGCTTTTGAGGAGGTAAAGGAAAGGTGACCCTTTAATGTCTTGTACTAGAGAAAGCTTTTTTGAGATAATTGCCCTGTAGTCTCTCAAGGCTCCCATGGATGGAAATTCTCATCTTTGAGGAAACTCATTCACCACAGCTACTACTGAGTTGAGGGGAAAGGTTAAAGTTATTAGCCAGCTTTAATAAGTGCAGCATATCAGCGGAGGAAAGTGTCTGTAGGATTCGTCATGCGTGAAATGCGCATGAATTGCGGCAATTTCAAATTCAAGAGCAAATGACTTTTTTGCCCACCAGATAAATGGATTTCACCTATTTCTGGCAGTCATTTAACAACTTTGTACTTTTCTACTATCATTTAAAGACATATAAAGTGGTTTGGGCATTTGAATGTGTAGCCCAGATTGCGTATTAGGCTGGAGGAATTTATTGTCTTGTTGGCTTCCTCTCTTACAGAAAATTCAGACCATCACCGCAGTGGATGCGGATGATCCAGGCAGTGGCCATCGGTTCTTCTTCACTCTGGCTCCAGAGAGTTTAGTGAGACCCAACTTCACCCTGAAAGACAACCAAGGTAAGACATTGCCTCTCTCCAAAGGTGTTTATTTGGGCTGGGTCCTCAAAATTGCAGTGTGTGCAGACCCCCCCCCCCTCAAACCCATAGCAGTGTTTCTGTATGATTTATAGAACTGGACTCAATTTTTTTTTTTTAATGGTCCTTTCCAGTTTTTTTACTTTGTAAAAAGACTATTTAACAGGTTTGATGGTAGATAAGCCAAGCAATCACATAAAATATAATTGTTTTTAAAAATGTAACTTTGGCCTTTTTCAGATAACACAGCTTCGATCTTCACCCGCCGCACTGGTTACCGACGGTTGCAGCAAAACTCCTTCCAGCTCACTGTCATCATCTCCGACGGCGACTACCCCATGCAGAGCAGCACGGGCACACTCACGGTGCGCGTGTGCACGTGTGACCGCGAGGGCAACATGGAGATGTGCGCCGAGGCCCTGTCTGGCGCAACAGGTCTCAGCACGGGTGCCCTGGTGGCTATCCTGCTGTGCGTTATCATCCTGCTCTGTAAGTACTCTGCCCAGCCTCAGCACGCATGCACGCACAGACCCACTCACCCACCCATGCACCCATTCCCGCTTCCCCTTCCTCCACCTCCTCCCCTGCCTCCACTGCTTATTTCCCTGCTGCTGGCACTCCTGTCCATCTGTCTCGCCCCCACTGCCAGAACTAGCCTGCAGCGAGCTAAAGGGAGGGTGCACTAAAGGTCAAAGCAGCTGCTGTTTACCTGTATCCATTTCATCAAACACCTGCTTTACTGAGAGTGCTCCTGGAGCCAGCGCATTTGTGTAGTTCAGTGGGTTTCTAATACCAGCTCTCCTTCTTTATGAGCATTTTACTGACTGCACAAACGTTACTGTGCTAGTCATACAAGTGCCCTAGCATTTATAGATAGCTGGCGATACATTCTGTGAAAAGCTTTAAAGTCGTTCCGTTAGACACAATGGTTCGAGTAATGAATATTTAATTGTGACAGGTAGATGTGACTCATTAGGGTGAAGAATGATGCAATTAGCATGGTGTATTACTGGCTCTGCATCAGGAGCGCGTGTCAAGACCATGAAAGTTAATGCGTGTGTTCACATTGTGCTAATGCATGTGTTCCTGGAGGTAATTGATGTGTAACGAGTGCGAGCCCTTCTCTCCTGTAGGAAAGGCCAGTGCAGCCAGTGCAGTCAGGCACATTATTGTCGTTAACGCTAGGGCTGTGGGCATGTGTGTGGTGCTCCACTGCATGTGGTGGAGCACACAGCATACATAAAGGGAGCCACCAGGGTATACATCAAACGGCCTACCAAACTAGGACCGTCCTTATGCACAGCGTTCGTTTCTCTCTCTTGTTCTTTTGCCAGTCTGTCCACTGAGAGAAATATGGGGGTTACCTGTGCTGTAAATAGCTTTGGATAAAAGACTCTCTAAAATGAATTATGTACAAATGGATAAGGATCTATCTATCTATCTATCTATCTATCTATCTATCTATCTATCTATCTATCTATCTATCTATCTATCTATCTATCTATCTATCTATCTATCTGTCTATCTGTCTATCTGTCTGTCTGTCTGTCTGTCTGTCTGCCTTCATAATTTTCTCTCTGTCTCTATACTTCATCTTCATTGTCTTTCCTCTATTGTCACCTCTGATGTAATATCTGCTCTCCTCCTCCCCTCCAGTAATTGTGGTCCTCTTTGCTGCCCTGAAGCGGCAGAAAAAGAAGGAGCCTCTGATCATCTCCAAGGAGGACGTGCGTGACAACGTGGTGAGCTACAATGATGAGGGCGGTGGAGAGGAGGACACGCAGGCCTTCGACATCGGCGCGCTGCGCCACCCAGAGGTCATGGAGGAGGGCTCCAAGCAGCGGAGGGACATCATGCCCTCCGAGTCCCTCTACCCTCCGCCGCCGCTGAGGCGGACTGCAGCAGCCGGCCTGCCCTCGTCACGGGACAACACAGACGTGCGGGACTTCATCAACCAGCGAGTGCTGGAGAACGACTGCAACCCCACGGCACCACCGTACGACTCGCTAGCCACCTACGCCTACGAAGGGAACAGCTCGGTGGCCGAGTCGCTCAGCTCACTGGGCTCAGCGTCCTCAGAGGAGGGGTGCGAGCAGGACTACAACTACCTCAGTGAGTGGGGGCCACGCTTTCGGAAGCTTGCTGACATGTACGGGGGAGAGGACAGCGACAGGGACTCCTGAGAAGCCCAAAATCAGCAGTTCCTGAGAAGAAGGAAAACAAAATCAGAAGAAAGCAAACAAAAAATGAAGTGTTGTTTCTGTGAAGAAAGTGGAATATGCAGCCCTGGGTTTATTTGTTGTTGTTGTTTTTTTTTTCTTCTTTAAAACAAAAGTGCCCTTTCTAATCTCCCTCTTTTATGTGACTCATGCCGGTGCTGTCTCTCTTTCTCTCTGTCTTTTTCTCTGTCTTTCTCTCTGTCTTTCTCTCTGTCTTTCTCTCTCTCTCTCTCTCTCTCTCTCTCTCTCTCTCTCTCTCTCTCTCTCTCTCTCTCTCTCTCTCTCTCTCTCTCTCTGTGGAGCAGAGAGTGGCACCATGCACCATAGTTTGTTTCTTGTTGTTGTGCGAGGCAAACACTGAAGAGGAAGTGGACCTCCCTTATGAAGGGACTTAAAGGAAAAAAAAACTTTCCTTATAAAAACACTCTTGTGCTCCTCCTCACTGTATCTTGCAGTCTCTCTTTACCACAAGGAACACAGCAGTTGTTTGGAGGGATACTGCACAGTGAGATACGTTCAGGACATTCCAGTTATGTAATATTTTTTGTCAAATACAATATTATCTTTAAAAACCTTCTTGAAAAACCAAAATATTGGGGAATGTCTATAACTGGCTGGAGACGTCCTATGCCGTAATCCTGATTTCCAGGCAGAGAAACAGTCCTGTCTTTTATTCTGAACATTTCATCCTCAGTCATGACAAAGTGCTATGTCAGCATTATATTATCCATAGGGTAGTAGCAGGAGGACCAAACTTTACTCAGTGAATGTTTCTGAACTTTGATGACGTCTGATGCTTTTGTGGCAGTTCTAATGCAATGGTCACAAGATCTTAAGCCAGAACTTTATACCCAATGATGTGGATCTTCTGTTCACTGTCTGTCTAAGGATTTTTGTTTTTGTATCAGCGAGGTGGACATTGTTATGTGTGCTTATGTTTATTTCTGTTAACCTTCACACAGCACTAGAAGCACTACACAATGCCACAGGTGATCTGTTAAAAAATCAGTTTGTGAGTTTGTGTCAAAATGTTTGTTTCAGTGAACATATTCACAATGTTAAACTTTTAATTCTAAGGGGATTTATACACCCCAGTGGTTTCAATTTTTGTGCCACCAGAAGCTTAAACTTGACTTTGCATCTGTTTGTGTTTTGTGAAACAACCAGAACATTTAGTTTTATCCTGTGGAGCAAATGTCAATGGGCTAAAAGTTGCTTTTAGCCCCATAAACGAGCCATGCTTCAGATGTGTCTGCTTGTGTGTGTTGTTTGACACCTCAAGTGCAGGACTGGGGTTTACTCATGTAACCGTGATGAGAGTATGTGGTAGATCATGGTCGCTACGTGGTTCAGTTATCCAGTGCTTTGTCGCAGTGACTTTGGGAAACTAGACAACTCTATGTACTACTTTGCTTTGTACCTTGTAAGATTTTGTACCAAATATTTATAAAAAAAAACACAATGACAGTAATATCATTGAAACATGATGTCCATCATTAATGTTTTTTGATGTATTTTGGAGATGTAAAACTTAAATGTGAGCAGTTTACAGTTCTTATGAAGATGTGTTGATTTTATGAAAATAAACAGTTTCTTTTCCATAAAGCCAGACTCTGTTTTCCCCCTTAATCACTGTCGCTGATTTGCAAACGTTGCATTCATAACAGACTTCTGCTGCTTCTGCTACACTGCTGGTAATTGGGTGCATCTGTGGCTCATACAGGCTGACAGAGAATCCCTGGTAATTAGGGCAATCTATAACTGAGAGCTCTGGGTTAACCACTGCATTTGGAGGGGGGAGCTGGGGATTGCTTTTAAAATTGATTGGGGATGTGAGGTTCTGCGACAGATGGTGACATTTCCAATAATGCCCATGTTAGCAGAGAAGCAGCTCCCGACATACAAGATGGCAGCAGCCTCATCTCATCTATGCTGTTGTCTCTGTGTGGACTTGTCACCAGCTTGAGACATATTCAAGGAAGCGCAGCCCTATGGTGAAGTACATTAAATAAAATGGCTAATGAACATGTGACTTGTAACTTGTGACTCACTCTTCACAGGAAAAATAAGCTGTTTTTTATCATGGTCATTGTAAATGCTGCTTTGACTTTGTTTGCCATTGGACTTCACCACAGCATACAGTTCAGCACTCGGCAGACCTAGCATGTGACAAGGGGAGTGTCACCGGGCTGGGACTTCTGCTTTTAGGCTAAGGCCGGTCAGCCCTCTGAGTGCTGGCCTCACACATGTCTGGGAATCAAAGAGGCTCCGGTGTGTGCCACTGCAATTCCCAAAGCAATGTCTGTTTCCATTAGCCTCCCTTCTCCCTACATTTTTTCCCCTTTTTAAATCAGAAATGGTGAATCTTTAATGGCGGCGTCATGTGAGGATAAATGCTTAACATTCGGCTGTCCTCTCTCAGCATCCCTGCTGAGAGTACTGCATGTATTAAATCATCCCAGAAGGCCCAGTGCTGCCTATAGATCTCGCCCAAGTGTGTGCTACCTCTGATCTGATAAATAATGGACATTCATATAAGAAGATCTGCTGTATATAGGTTCGTTCACTGTTCATGTGCCAAATGTACTTTAAGTTTTTTTATCAGAATGTCACTCTTTAGGCAATATGCCACTGTGCATTTGATGGATTGACTTAATTAATAAATCCCACACCTCTCTGCTTTGCTGCTCCAACTGGACTATTTTTTAACTCTCAATTCTCTACATCTTTCAGTTTAAATGGGTTAAGACTGTTATATATCCCCAACTTTAAATGTTAGTAGAAAAGAAAAAGATATGTGCTGCTGTAGGACACTGCAAGGTCAATCAGAAAGGCAGGAGAGAGGTGGGATTTAGGTAAATTATGGTGGCTCCAACCTGAAATTATTCTGAATGAAACCATCTCATTCTTTGCTAAATATAGCAAATCTGGCCTCCATCCTTTCTTGTATAACAGAATCTGAGTCACCCCTTGGCAGCCAGCACTTTCTCTGCCTGCACACATACAATGATGGACATCTCTCCGTCTAGGAAACATATGAGGAGAGCAGACTGACATGGTTGAGCAGTCAGCCAGGGAAATAATATGAACAGAAGAGTGTGCTGGAGAGAGTGGCTCCAGAGGTTTGGTGGTGAGAGCAGTGAACAACCATCGTCCCGCATCTCTGCATGTCATACATGGGGGGAAAATGTAGCAATGAGTTTGTGAGTGCATGTACACCCACAAACGTGTACGCGTGTGTGTCTGTGTGTGTGTGTGTGTGTGTGTGTGTGTGTGTGTGTGTGTGTGTGTGTGTGTGTGTGTGTGTGTGTGTGTGTGTGTGTGTGCACGCCTTTTTATGTATTTAAAGCATTATCTGTGGGACTGTTTCCTCCAGGTAAAAATGGGAGGTTTAATTTTTATTCATTTTGTTTTGTTTATATACAAAGTAACTTGCAGTCCTCTGCTGCTGGTGAAACCAGTTGTTTGATTCTATCACAGATTCACACAGACAGATACCCCAAGAAATAAATGTATCAGACTTTTTGGGGCTTATTTCATGGCTGGTTTTTTTATTTTATTTCACTAAATATTTTCTTAGACTCTGCAATGCAAAGCTTTCATTCGCAGGTCCTCCTCTGGTCATGGTATGTCAACAAAAAGGCCAGTTATCATGCCGCATGTCATCCATCCTCAACACATTTGTTTAACTGACAAACTCACAACCCTTAAAATTCCTATCTCTTGGCTCTATTACAGTTTTTCTCCATTGTTTTAGGTCATTTCTTGAAACTGAGATAACATTCCTATAACTATAAGGTCATTTGGCCAGTCTTACAATTCTGCGCAATACTTCAGATAACCAGCAAAATGTCATATGTCTCCCAAAACTGTTCATTCATGTTTCAAAATGAAATCGTTTTGCCATATAAATAGTCAGTACCATAAAAATGGCAAAGATCCTTCTCAATTGCTTCGGCCCCTTTTTTGTTCATTTAGTGCTTCTGTCAAAATAACGTGGATGGTTCAGCACAACTACATGGACCACCTGCAAATGCTCATATCTCTTCCAAAACAGTTTACCCATGTGTCAAAACTAAATTCCCTTCTCACATAAATAGTCAGTGCCCCTAAAATGCATTGTTCCTTCGGCATTGTGTAAGCACTGCAAGTCAAAATGCTTAGACGTTTTGTCCTTATGGCAGAGGTCTAGCTAAAGGAATACAATTATGCATAAAACTGGGAAATGAGAGCAGCCTCCAAAGTTTGACACTGCACTCATCCTGCTGAGGAAATTGTAACTTGTAATTTAAATTTTTATTCACACATACAAGTAAATTTCACACATTAGAGAACCTAAAAGGAAAATGAATATAGTATTCTGTGTATACAAAATATAAACACCCACCAAAAATAACCAATAAAGTTTCAAAAATGTCATTAGCCACTGTTGCTGTCGCCACCCCACCCTTTCCTGATCACCATCCTCATCCTCCTGGCCATCCATCCGCTGCTCTCTGTTGGGCCACAGATTTTCATCCACGTTGCATCTGATGTTTTCCCTTGCGAAGCAGCATGTGAAGAAGCCTTTTATTGGGAAGAGGAAGAATGTCTGAGCCATCCCCTACACTGATCATCAGTGATGTCCTCACAGGCAGCATCTATTGCATTGAGCAGGGACCTCTTGAGTGTGGTGTTCATAAACTCTCCACCTCCAAGCAGAGAAAAACTCCTCAATGGAATTGAGGAACGAAAAATATGGTGATAGTAACACATTACGCATCCTTTAATGAGTGGTGAACCATGCCCTGATGAGTGGGCCACGGTGGAAATTCACATTGTCCCACACAATGACACTGTAGTACAGTAGGTGGGGCCTATCCATATACAGTTTTTACCAATCATTTTCATGCGTGTCTCAATATCATGTCTAACTATGTCAAAACTCCTAACACAATGTGCTTCACCAACTTGCTTCTGAGCACATCAGTTAACATTTGCTGCCAAAAGCACTACAGCTACAAAAACTCTTCACATTTCACCCAAAATTACTCCTGCTGCCGTAACTATAACACATGCTGTCATCGGCAAGACTACAGTGGCAGTCGATGTCCAATACGGAAAAAAATGCTATCTACATGACATTTTTACGTAATGTATTTATGCACCTTTGACAATAGATGAATAAGTGTATAGGCCTATACAGTGGACAAATAGATGATTCTTTCAACTGAGAGAAATACTAATACATTTTGGTTGAAGTGGTGATTGAACACAATTGTGTCAAAGCAACATGAAAGAGAACAGTGTTTGGCTCCCATAGTATATGGTTAATGCAAAAGTGACACGCGTGAAAATTATTGGTAAAATCTGTAAAGACGATCCAGAAAAAAGGAGAAGCTTCTGGGTGTGGTACGGGCCCAAGCTTGCAATGTGTGTGTAGAGCGTGGCACATTAGGCTGCACTCCGCGCCCTGCCTCTGCCATTGTGAGGCGATGGTTGATAACGTGGTCGGTAATGGTGGCCCGAATTTCATCTGACCTCTTCCCCCTATTCCACCACCACGCACCCTCACTCCTCCTCTTCCCCCTCTTCTACCACCAAGCATCCTCACCCCTCCTCTTCCTCTTCCTCTTCCTCTTCTTCCTCCTCCTTCTTTTCCTCTTCCCCTTCCTCCAGCCGGAAGTTGCCCTTGTTGATTTACATGCGGTATCTCTATGTTGATACTGCAAATGGTGCTGGCCCCAGGCCAAGCTCTATATATACATGTATGGCAACATTCAAAATCATACACAACACCTGTCAGGTAACTCAACAAACTGTTGGATTGGTCATCTGCGATCTCCTTCGTTAGTAAAGACCTGATTTCACCTGTCACCTATTCTCCTGTCATGAATTTATGACATGTTCCAAAAAATGTATGCTGTATTGTATTATATCCTTAACTAATTTTGACAATTGAGCAAACTATTTTGCCTATGATGACTTATACAATGAAATTCTACTGACATGTTTTGAAGAGAACAACCATTACACTGAGAACCAACTAATTGGGATTGATTGTCAAGATCTATTTATTTGGAAAATGTGCTAAATGTGGGTCGATTGTGTTAACTGTAGGCTACTTGTACATAACCATTTGCAAAGATGCACTAGACATTGGAGAAATGTACAAAGCATTTGAAATTTGATGAAAGCAATGAGAAATGCCATTCTGTCCTACAGTTTGTCACATTTTACTGATATGTAATGTAAATACACACTTTGAACCGTACCATGTGTTACCCTCACCCTGTGCTTACATATATTACATTGTGTTCCACAGCAGAAAAGTTCAGATCGCATTACTGGCATCACTTAGACTAGAGTTACTAAAAGTACAGTATGTTATACTACAAAAGGAAATCCATGTAAATGTATGTAAAGATAGTTGTTGTCTGTAGAAGTTGGTTGTGGCCCCACCTATTGCAATCCTGATCTTTGGTTCTGCTGCATTTTGGATAGCCATGACTTACAGTACATACTGGTAATGGCACAGCAATATCAACTTTTTACATGGTAATTTGTTGCCCACAAATATGCAAATGTAATCTCTTTGTATACCTGGTAACAAGCTATACTGTAACAATTCAAAATTCTATAGAAATGGATAAGTAAGTATAAAAGTGCTAATTATTACTGTAATAACTATTTGGCTAAAAGATGATTGTCTCAACTACATTATTTCAGTTGTGTGACAAAATGCAAAATGTTGTGTTTTGTAACATTGTTTTCGATTTGTTTTAGGTTTGACCCTAAAGTTAACCGTTTTGGTAAGAGTATCCAAATGTCTACACAAATTAGCTGTAGTTGCACATACTTTTGTTGGTTGTGAACATCAACTGAGAGAAGTACTAATGAATTTTGGTTGAAGTGGTGATTGAATGCAATTGTGTCAAAACAACGTGAAAGAGAACAGTGTTTGGCCCCCATAGTCTATGGTTTATGCAGAAGTGTTAAGAGTTTTGAAAAAGTAGACATGGTATCAAGACATGCGTAAAAATTATTGGTAAAATCTGTAAAGACGATCCAGAAAAAAGGAGAAGCTTCTGGGTGTTGTACGGGCCCAAGCTTGCAAACTCAACAAACTGTTGGATTGGTCATCTGCGATCTCCTTCGTTAGTAAAGACCTGATTTCACCTGTCACCTATTCACCTGACTGTCATGAATTTATGAGATGTTCCAAAAAATGTATGCTGTATTGTATTATATCCTTAACTAATTTTGACAATTGAGCAAACTATTTTGCATATGATGACTTATACAATGAAATTGTGCTGACACGTTTTGAAGAGAACAACCATTACACTGAGAACCAACTAATTGGGATTGATTGGCAAGATCTATTTATTTGGAAAATGTGCTAAATGTGGGCCGATTGTGTTAACTGTAGGCTACTTGTACATAACCATTTGCAAAGATGCACTAGACATTGGAGACATGTACAAAGCATTTGAAATTTGATGAAAGCAATGAGAAATAGCATTCTGTTGTGAAAAATTGCAAGTTGGTTTGGGGATTTGTCCATGTTATTTTGAGAATGTCATCTCAGTTTCAATAAATGAGCCAAACCAATGGAGAAAAACTGTAAAACATGAGTGCAAAACTGCTGTGGTCAGAAAGGAGTGCTTGTAGAAAAAAAAAATTGAGTGGTTTGTTTTATAGATTCAACCATACTCTTTCAAAAGCTCGACCGTCTGAGAGCTTTTTTTTTTCTTACGTAACATTCATGAGGGGATGTGAAATCACACAGAGACATCCAACAGTCTTGGCCTTAGGTATGTTTTTTGTTTGTTTTAGATTGTGCAGCCAAGTAAAATCATCCTGGTTCAGAGAACATGCCTGGAGAGTGGTTGAGCCCCCCTCACCACCCCTTGCAGGTACTCTGCGTTTTAAAGTTCTGTGGTGGTGTGTACTGGGATTCTGAAGTCACTCCAGTTTTGCATTTCTTCTATAGAGTAAAACCCCTGTGTCTGGGGAAAAGTCTCAGACTTACAATAGTTATTTATATAAGTAAATATACGTCATTCATTTTGCCATAGGTTGTGCTACCATTGCTAAGGACAACTTGAAGGTTTCTAGCACTGTTAGCTAATTTCCCTGGTGCTGTACAGAAATAGAGGACTGGGGCTACCAGTGTTTTAGAATCGGGTAAAGCCACAGGCCTGCCCAGTCCTTAATGGAAATGTGGCACAGCACTCACATGAACCATGCACATATCTATAATTTAATGGACAGGAATGAAAAAACAGAATGATAAGCCAAGATCACAGTCTACTTAGAAGAGACATGTGTCTCCCTTGTGTACAGAAAGGAGAACTGTGGGTTCCATTGAGACACCTAAAAGCAAAGTCCATTAGCAAGAAGTTCTTCCAGTACTTTTTTTTGTTGTTGATTTTTTCTTAAATCCTATCTGATTGAATTTGTGTTTTTTCTTTTGCCCCCTGGTTTGGATAAAAACAGATGCACTAAAATCTCTAGGGCCCATTTATAATTCATTATAAAATATTCACATTATGGCATATAACTTCAGAGTGTACATTGGATCATGTCACTGGAGCATACAACATGTACATCACATATTAATAGAGCAGATTTCAATACTTTTGAAGCAATTAAAAATCTCTCACCACCTACTTCTGTAGTTCTTTATTTTGAACACATTCTTTTTATTGATAAACAACTGACTACCAAATACTTGAACAGTTTTTCCACTGTGTGCCTGTGGCTTTTTTTGGTTGGTTAGGGTGGGGGAGGATGTCACACCCCCCACCCCAGGTGGCAATTAGGCCCCCTTACTGATCTTTACCTTCAAGTGCTTCAGTGGGCCCGGTGAAGTGGCACTCCAAATCCAGCCAGCATCCTGTAATGAAGGTGTGACAGTCGGGAGATGTGTTGATGGGCGCAGTGGGCTTGAGGTCATGGAACCACAGCAGGCAGGACAAAATGGACAAATTGGCAAAGTCTGACATCCCTAACAAAAGCACAAAGCAGCACAGCTTTGGAGTGCAGTCTGGATTTGTCTGGTTTTGTGTTTCATCTCATCATCCAAACACACTTTTCCTAAACAAAGTCAGTCTCACTGTTTCATCAAAGACCTTTTCAGAGAAAGTGGCCTCTGTGTAATTTTGCACTTGAAATCCATTTGTTTTGGGCTTTCCTTCAACAAAAAACCCAGGTTCATTCAAGGGGACCAGTTAAAATTGTGGTGCTGAGTGCCCTAAAATCCTAATGAGCATCAAGTCTCCTCTTTGCCCCACATAGGCTGCATATTTCTCTGGAGGACCCACTTCATATGAGGCCCCCAGTAGTCTGAATTCACTGCCCAGCTTAAGTGCGTGTATGAGTCATGGTGGTGCCCCCATAGAAGGCCAGGACATTTCATGTGCAAGGGTACCAAATTCCAGTGACAATATTCAGCAGCATTAAACACACTGCCACCTTTTGAAATATCACTGCAAAACTGGGATACTGGGATACAGCCAGGCCCCTTCGCTTGCTGTCTCTCTCTCTCTTTTGACTGCAAGCCTCACAGCACAGGAATGACTGATCTGTCTTTCCACCCTACTCTATGCATGCCACTCATTTAATTTTAGAAGGGAGCACACGTGCTTTATATGCAGCGTGGGCTCAGGTGTTTTGTCAGACAGAGGCAGACCCAAAGGGAGCGAGTTATGATTGCTCCTCCAAGGAAGAGCTATCTACAGCGATCAGCGTCATAAAAGCAGCACCTAACATGTTTGTGTGCTGGAGAGGTGGACATGCAGGAGGCTATCACTTCCTATTCTAAATGTGGTGATGCCCTGGCTATTGTTTCAAACAAAGGATTGAGATACCCATTTTAACAGAAGATGTGTTGATGCAAAAGTACAGAATGAGAAAGGATTGAAATGAGTTCCCCCAACACTGCAAGGGTCTCTGGAACTATCTCCTTTGGAAGAGCAATGGTGTGTGAGGATCCATCTCTCATCCCCCTCAAAAGACATCATAAAACGGTTCCCATAGTGAGCGACAGGAAAAGACTTGGCCATGCAGGGAGGGGCGGAGAAGAGGAGAGGAGCACCTATCCATCTATCTCAGCTAGCTGTCCTCTTTCAGTGTTTTATATGACTCTAGAGAGCATTCTTCTTCCATGCTCTCTCTGCTTCATCTCTTTTGTTGCTAACTCTCTCTTCCTTTTCTACCTCTTTCAATCTTTCTCTCTCTCCACTTTTCTCATTCACTCCCTTCTTTCTCTCTCTCTATCTGACACCCAGAAGGGATGCTGTCATCTGCCATCGGCAATGTCCTTAACAAGAAGGGTGTATATCACTGTGCTGAAATGAAATCTCACAAGGGTAGGGATCAAAGTTAGCCTCCCATCCCATCTAGAAAGAGCCAGATTGATGAAGATTCTCAAGGAAAGGTGCTCATTTATTTCAAAGAAATATGACATTTCATCTTCTTCCTTAAAAATGGAAAAAAGCAAATACACATTTCCAACTAAGAAAAGGTTGTGATCATGGGCCTGATATGTTGTTCTGCAGTCATACTAAGAATCCCTCAGTATTTATAGTCCTATGTGAATAACAGAGGGGAAAATAGAGGCCAAGTTATGTCAACTAAACAAAACAAATGCAACAGATCATTGTCTTTTATTAAAAATCTCTCTTTCGTGACAGCTCTTCTGTCCCCAACCACCATTTTGGAGCCCACAGCCAAAGTCTTTTCACTCTGTTTAGAGTGAAGTGGGGGGCTTGTCTGTTGAACTGCAGCCTTTCTGCTTTCTATAGATAAGTGCTATGCTGTGACGGGGGTCGGGTAAAGTGTACCTGGCCAGACTTTGCATTTTCACAGACGAACGTCTCATAGAACGAGGCCAAGGTGGGAGCGTTGTCATTGACATCCAAGACACGGATGAACACTGGAACATGGCTTTTCTGCTCCTTATCCCGATTTTCTGGAGAAAGACAAGCAGCGCTTTGAGATTAAACATGCTTTTGTGTGTGTGTGTGTGTGTGTGTGTGTGTGTGTGTGTGTGTGTGTGTGTGTGTGTGTGTGGTGGGGTAGGGTGGGGTGGGGTGGCTTGGCACATGGCTTCAGCTGGAGAAGATGATTCTTTCACAAGGTGAGATGAGACACATCAATTATCGAACTATAATGAAATTAATTACAATATCGCCCAACCATGAAATAAATGTGCAATTTTCAACAATTGAAAATATTATTGCCATGGGCAGACACAGATGTCGACCCTGATTATTTCATGTGGTCCATCATGGCTCTCGCATTTCCTGGCAATTCCTGTACTAGTTGAACTACATTTCCACAAAAGGCTTTAATACATATATATATATATATATAAGGAAAAGGTGGGTTGGTGACTTAGGACCCTTTTTTAACTGTTCAGTTATTCACACAAAGAGCAGCCATGTCTAGTACCTCGTGTTTGGCACGAGTACTTCTCTGTGTGATAAATATGACTGATAGTGCCCACAAATACAAGCAGTGACAAGCTATCACATGATTACAATACTGTGGTCTCCTAGTGCTTTTATAATAAATGGCCACATCAGTCAAAGCTTGTTTGGGTGCAAGCCAAACTGCAATGACAGCACACCCACAATCACATTGAAACCCTCAGACAAAGATACACAAATGCAGACACACAAACATGTCCCACACAAACACACACACACACACACACAGACGCAGGCACTCACGCACGCACACACGCACACACACACACACACGCACACACACACAAATATGCAAAATTCAATGGTTAGGACCTACTATTAAATAGCAGTCACACAATAGTGAATTACCATCTCCATGGTTACATCCTTGCCCTATTTTGGGATACAGGGAAATGTTAAATAAATAAATAAATACATTTGTAAATAGCTAAACAAACAAACAACATCAATAAAACACTACATATGTGTATCACTGATTAATACCAATAGAAAAATAGACATTAAAATGTCTTTTTATGTAAATGTAGAACTGCAGTATTTGAACTTAGCAGGAGAGGTATGGAAGCGGAACGATAGGGTTATGGAACTGACTCCCATGCCTGGGGGAGGGGATTGGGGTGTGTGTGTGTGGGGGGGGGGGGTAGGGGGCAGTGGCAGTACACAAACAATCACATGCCAGTCAAATCGCCAGCCATTTGAGGTGAGAAGAGTCCAGCCTTTGAGACTGACTCTCTTGGGTGAGACACACATGCATACACAGACACACAGACACAGACACACACACACACACACACACACACACACACACACACACACACACACACACACACACACACACACACACACACACACACACACACACACACACACACACAACACACACACTCAACAACACGCCCATACTATCACACGCGTATGAGCACACACATATTCTCCTATCAGCCATTGTTTGAACCTGGTGGGGCACACCTCACCCTCTCAATCAGTGCCCCAGCCCACGTCCAGTGCCTCGGTGTCATCCATCATGGCGTGTCTAAGCGCGGCCGCCTTTCCCCCAACACACCTCCAGCACTCCCTGTCTCTGAGGAGACAGACTGGCACTTGGATACATGCTTCGCCCAAACACCC
Organism: Coilia nasus; assembly: GCA_027475355.1. Lineage (NCBI taxonomy): Eukaryota > Metazoa > Chordata > Actinopteri > Clupeiformes > Engraulidae > Coilia > Coilia nasus. The sequence goes on from CM050221.1 coordinate 23,142,412, forward strand.
CTCCCCAACACCACCACCTCCACCTCCCTCACATCTATCATCATCTCAAAGCAAGCAACCCTTGCATCAGTGGAAGGGGAAGGTGTTATAAAAAAAGAAGAGGAAGGGGAGAGGGGTATGTCTAGTCGGGAGATGGGTGGGTGGGGGAATGGTCTTTCTGAACATGAAGAATGTTTTCAAGCAACACTTTGAGAAGTTGGCAGGGCATACACCACAGCAACATGGGGGTCGCCATTTTACAAGTCACAGCTTCCTCTCGAGAGCGTGAAAGCAGAAACCATCTCAATATTAATGCACTCATGTACCACACATGACGGACGGCTACAGGCATGCGGTCAAGCACTGGAAAGCACTCCTTAAATAAAGATGAGACAGATGTGGAGTGAGGCCGAGGGGCTGCTGATGCCAAGCTGCCGTTCTGCCAAAGCTGCAATGCTCTATGGCACTGGCAGACTTTTTGCACTGTGCTGTCATGTGCTCCTGAACGCCCCACAGAGGACCTCCAGCTGAAGGAGGGCGTCAGATACATCTCTTATCTACATGCAGTGAAAGATCAACGCTACCATTGCCAGTGGCCTTAAGTGCTCAGTGCAAAGGCTAAACAGCTGTTAGAGAGGGCATGGCCCCTGTAATCTTACCCAAGGCATGGCAGAACAATGCTTCAAAGATCATCGCCATGTGTGATACCATTATTGTGAGAGGCGAAGCTTAGCACAGTGTAATATCCTGACTGTAATGCACTCCCAAAAATAAATGGCTGTCCGCAGTGAAAGGATTGCTTGCTAGTTTGCCCAGCTACTCTCAGTACAATAACATTGTTTGAGGATTTAATATTTTAAGGCATTTTGGATAATGTGCGCTGATGAGAATATACAGTATTAGTGATTAGATGCATTAAACGAGCATGTATTATTTTTATAATATGATGAATTGGCCTTAGGAAATGTGAAACTAGTCCTGGTAGTTTAAGATTGATCTTCTCAGTAGTGGGATTTTGGCCATAGACCCCTTGGCTTCTGACTTATATGAACTTTCTGTACTTTGGAACCGCTCCTCTGTCCTTGATAAGCACAAAGGAAGAAATGTGCTTCAGAGCTTTGTACTGTCATAAAAGAGCACAAAGAGATGCACAAAGGTAGCCTTCCATCTTTCACAGCAAACCGCTGAATGCAACTCACAGCATGTGAGCTCCTCTCTGAAAAACATAATATTCATCAACTCAAAGATAATCCCTTTTCTCGTCTCTTTAATAGGAAGAAGCTTAGAATGGCACATAAAAACGCCACCATCTGCTCTCCAATGGCTGCTAGTAGACCATAATCCACAGATCATGGAAATTAGGAACATAAAACAGAGACAGAATTGACTTTTCCCCCTCTTCCCATGTTTGCTAGAAATGAAAATGAGAGGCTTATCATGGGGTGGCGTCAGAGATTCGGAGATTGAACCAAGAGCATGGCACACAGGGGAACAAAGGGCTGACAGGGGTTCAGTGGTGAAATTTGCATGGGAGTCCGCATGGGGAGTACATTCAGAGATGAGAGGCATCAGAACATCCACCGACAAGATGCTTACACCAAGCAATGACAGGTTGATAAATACAGTGTCACGCATTTGCATAGTGGTCTTTGAGCCACCCGTCCTATAATGTGCTCCTGAAAAAACACAATTGTTTGTGAATTTCTGGGTTTCCGCACTTTCACACTTTGAGTCATTTTGTGTAAGGACATTCTTTCTTTTTGTGAGACCGTTCAAAATAGGGGCACATGGCTCAAATAGTTAACACTTGCAACATTAACACATGACAAAGCATGTTTGAATATGTCATATTTGTTGAAAACACTCAATATACCAATATAACTAATTGAAACACAATGATGCTAAGTAGAGGAGTTGAAAACCTGCCTCCGCAGTAACCATAGAAACCTGTTTCACTTTCCTTTCTGAACTGGCTCACACATCACAGATTTGTGGTGATTGACTTGTTTTTGATTTTCTGCATAAAGTCAACCTATGCTCACCACCATGTTATATTTTTGGTTCAATAATTTCAATACTTGTTAACCTAATTTGTTTTTAAATTAGTTAAAAACAGACCAGGTACAGTTGTAACTTGTTTTATCATACACGTAACAGGTAAGCTATCTTCTATTTGTTCTCTTATTTGACCAGTTTCTTCTTGCATTCCAAATCTTTGCTCACAGACCTGTCTAATCTATTACACATGCTAGTTATATTTGCCGCATGCTGTAGTTACATGATTAAGTTATGGTGACACCAACAAAATATACTATTAAAATTATCTATAACGTGTGCTTATGATTCCTTGTCTAAAGTGTGACAAATGGCATATGCAGTCAATATATAGCTTAAGGTTAAAACAACATCTCTGTGCTGTTGCAGCAGCCTGACATGAAACAGTCTCTGTTGCAACAGTGACTCTATATTAATTAAAGACATTAAAAGCATGAGGTAATGCACATTATTGTATGCACTTTAATATGAATCTCTGTTGTTGTAGTTCCTTTTGTGTATGCATATAATCCTTGCTAACACTGTGTGTGATAGTTCCACCCAGCTGTATGAATTCTGAGATGGAAACTGGGCACCTCTAATCTAAATTCAAGGTTGCAAGGTTGCCATAGACTTACCAAGGGACAGTATTAAATTTACTCATGGTCATGTGCTAATGCAGTAACATGCTTTGTGCTCTTCTCATCACAGTGAAACATATGGTATTTCAACCAAGGAAAACTGGTATTTATGTTTGAATCGGTTGGTATGATTTTCTTGGTATCTAGGTTGCTTTAATTAAGCACATTGAATTAAACAGCACATTGCCTTATTAACGCAAAACAAAACTCTCGAGAACATGTACAGTAAACCATGTCATAACTATATTATTTTCACATCCATGATAATGCACCTGGGGGCATGTGACATATTTTTCTTGGCTGTTTGTTTAAGCAAAGCAAACAGTAACATGCAGTGTGTTTCATGGTGTAAAAGTGTGCAGACAACAGGAACACATGTGCTGCAGTAAGGCCTGGCTCTAGTTAATGCCAGTCCTTAAAAATAACTCTTTATCACATGTGTCGTGTGTCATTAATTTTGTTGGTGTCTGCCTTTCTGGCTGTGGGATGTGCCCTGTGATAATTGTCCTTTAACAATTATCTGCCGGGTTCTCGTCTATGGTGTATTCAGTGAGAATAATTTGTCCTTCAAAGGACAGATGTAAAAATGCAGATAATTTGTTATTTAACTTTTTACTTTTAAACTTGACGTATGACTTATCACATTTGTTTCTGTGTGAAATGTATTTCTCTGATTTTTTGTCTTGTTTCCTGGTTGCGATGCATGACTTGTATTGTAGTGAATGCTTTATTCTTCCTGTGTGTTAGCAAGGATCTGTCTTCCAAAGAATTCTGATGCAATGAAGCACCAGACTGAGGTCAATGAACAAGATCAAGATGGTTTTTACTCTCTGTAATAACCTTACGATCATGTTGTGAGGTGGATTATGATATCGGGGATAGAGAAATGTTTTGAATTAAAATGTGATTGTCAACATCCTGAACGTGGAGAATATGCAGTGATGTAGTGTATATGCATTTCAGTGATACTACTCTTCATGTCATTCTCAAATAATCGTTCTGTTTTTTACACTGGCTTTATACCAAAAATGCTCAAGTGATTTCATTGCCAAAGCCAAAACTCCAAAACCTGCAATACAATCATGAGAGTTTTGCCAGTTAGTGTGTGTAATTGTCATCTCAATCATTTGATTGTGGTTGGTGGGTTTTGCTGTCTTGAGTCACAGAAACATGAAGATGTTATTTCTTGCTATTAAATGTAGTATTTGTCCATTAGTGTCACGTACTAGACCTGTTCAAAAACAACTGCATCACACATGTATTTAAGTGAAGACTGAACACAGTAGCTCTCAATGTCATAATGCTGCAGGTCAAAAAAAGTCACAAATGACAGAACATTGCAGAGGAAAGGCAAGCTGACAAGTTATGATTTATGGCAATGGACTTTGAATATCAACCTCATCGAGTTTCGGTCAATACTTGATGCATGATGGAAAATAATCTCAAAAGGAAGCTGGCTGAGGTATTGTGAGTAGGGACTCTGCAGGATTCCCTGTCTCGTCAAAATCCTTTTCTGTAGGTTAAAACTAATGGTACATCCCCTTTTAATGTAATGTCATGTAGAGTGTCAGTTTTTAGTCTTGTATGAGTCTTTTCAAAATCTTTTTAAAGTTTTCAAGAGTATGGCTACAATTAGACATACAAAACACAGCATGGCTATTAAAACTACAGGAGAGACCTGTAGCCATTGAGCAAACTGAGATGATGGATGCGACTCTTGTGCGAAGTTGTTACCTTTAAGGGCAGTTCTGACAGCAAATTCATGGGATGGAATTTATACTGAGGAGCTTATTTTTGTAGTGCACTTACGTTTGATGGCTTTGAATGTTTTGGGAAAATATGTGAACTGTGGGGAGTCTGAATAAAGGTTCCTCAGTTCCTTGCTCTGTTTTCTGTCTAGTTGGGCTTTGAATAACTCCCATGGCACTGTGCTGTCTACAGAGCCACTCTGTTGCTGCTTGACACAGGCAAAGGCATGACATGCCGAGTGTGTCTATTATCTTGAGGTTTTTTAAACTGCTGCATTCCCATGTTATTGAATACAGTGTTAAGGCTGCGAGAGAGAAGGCCCCATGTTGATACTGTCACGCTGTTTAGTCTACCGCTGCTGTTGTCAGCTCTCACTGGATGGGCCTGATAGATGTCCTCCTGCAGTGATGGAAGCAAGGAGGGGAGAGGAGCCTTATCTCACCAGATAAGAGCAGACTACCCTGGCGTGCTGGCAGTTTAAAGGTCACATCACCTCACCACCCGTAAAAACTGTGGTCTGTCAAGCATGCATGTGTCTCATTGAAGGCGCCAGGGAAGAGCCTTCTTATTGTTGAGTCGGTGGTTGTCCACAATGTTGAGTTTCCTATGTATGGGGGTGATTGGTGTGTGTGGGGGGGGGGGGGGGGGGGGGGGGGGGTTGCTCTGCAGTATCAAAGTCAGGGAAGAGCAAGATGGAGAGGCTCGACCAAGGCTTACAATTATTTGAACAAGGAGACAAGCTGTGATGTCACTCGGTGGTAACTTCTATCAGGACAGTCCATCTCTCCCTTGTTCATACATATGGAGGTGTCCCTATGAGCCACCTTGCTATCAAGGGGACACCCGGAGCTTCCTGTAAAGAATTTGAAGACCGATGGCTCTGGCCGGAGAAAAAGATTAAGTGTGCATCATTGCCACTCCAAGCCTCCCATTCAGCCAGCATGCCTTCCAAGGGCAAGCATGCAACCAGCATAAAACGGTTTAGCCATCATGAAAGCCAACCAGAAGCAGGATGCTGGATCATTTTCCTTTGGTTAAGCAAGAGAGGGTCTCATGGAGATTTCATTACACTGGGTCATTCTTAGTGTGCCCATTTTGACAGCTGCATTGGGGACTGGACCAAATAAATGAAAAATAAGAAACCAATACATGATTCAAGTTACTCTATTTTAACCGTCTATAGAAAATCATACCATACTTCTATTTTCTTTTAGGCTGTTCTGAAACCTTCATCAAAATATGATAAACAAACAAAAAGATAGTTTCAAATTACAAATTGCATTTCTAAAAACTAAAAACTCATGATAAAAAAGGCACCATCACAACAACTGATACATCTCACTTACTGTGTTGACTGATACTACAAAACACAAAAGTGCAACAAGTGATCAGCTTCTGCTAAATCAAACAGATGTTTTCATCGCTGCTTTCAGTGTCTCCTGTCTCAATCCTGTCCCTGGAATTACTGAGATATGTGATTTGAAGGCATAAGCAGTAGACTGAGTCTGCTCAGAGGGGAAGTGGTGACGAAACACAATGAGAAGTCTATGATGAAACACAGCGTATGCACAACCTGACCTGATTTATGAGGTTAAGCGGAGTAAGCCATAAGTCTGGACAATTGAACAGGGAACAGGGAACAGGGAAGTTTCTGTGGAACAGAAAAATATTATAATTATCTAAATTAAACCAGGATGGTGTGCATTTTCCCTACAGTGCGTTTGCTTCCTCTGATATGTTTGCTCTGTTGGGGAGTCAAGTTTTATCATGTTACACAGTGCCCCCTGGAGGTGTCTTTTAAAATGTGAGCATTTATCAAACACTGAGGAGAACAATAAAGAAAATAACCAACATCCAACCAACATCTTTTTATAGTCCAACCTTCTTTAACCCTGCTTATTGCTCTCAAAATGTCTCATCAACAGTCTGTTTTTATACATGGCGTTCTGTACTGTCTCTAATGCGCAAATATACCCTGCCATCACCCTGTGTAACTGTGGACTATGGAGTGTTTATAATTCTTGATATGAATAATATAAGTAGTATATTATTATATACTATTCAGAAGGACTGAAACTGCAAAACTTCATGGTCAAGATGGAGGTAATGAAAGAGCTGCCCAGGGTGATTTCTGCATGATCAAGCTGTGCCCTTCAAAGTTGTGTTTATGCAGTTTTTAAGTGTAGCCATGGCTCTATTTAATTGTTTTAGTATCATCTGTAGCAATACCAACACATGTTGTATAACCAAAGTCAGTATCTTGTAGCTACTGGCACAACCTGCATATTAACTAATGTGGATGATTTTATATATTCATGACTTTACTCACATACGTATATACATGCAGCCTATGGTACATTTGTCAATGGGTCAAGATTCAAATCCATCTATAATTAAGTGAACTCTGCTTGGCTTTGCTGTTTACCTTACAAGTTACAAATGTCAGCTGTCTAGTGACCTAGCTGATTTACCTCAAAAAGCCTTAGGATATGGTTGACAATGTGCAGTAGATGCACATTCCAGCAATAAGGGAAGTAAAATCTAGAGCACAAAGTACATTAGTGATTACTGAGGAAAAAAGAAGAAGCCAAAGGGAGTACATGGTTGACAACAGATACCCCTCTGGTTGTCATCCTTTCTCTGTCTTCTCACTCTGTGGAATATTTTAGTCATCGGCTTTGGGGACTGGAAATGGTTTCTCTCTCCAGAGTCTCATGCTCCCTCCAGTCAAACAAGCCAAGCCAAGCCACCCACTTACCCAGCCACCCACTCACCTGCACCGGACTGCGCTCTTTGATGCTGTGCCCAATCAGAATGCCCCATGGGGCTTGTGTCCCCACCGCTAGTGAATGTGACAAGGGTGTTCAAGCAGCACATGGGTGAGGAGAGGGGGAGGGTAGCTACAGAAAACACTGGGGGGCACGACCACACAGACATCTATTGTGCAAAGAGCAAAGAAATAACGTCAGATCAGTATGGTGTTCTAACTTAGAATTTGCAGAGAAGATTTTTTTTTCTTTCTATAAGTTGATGCGAACACGTGTCAAGGGGTTGATTATGCAAGTACAAGTAAATGTATGGCTACTTAGTAGAACCCCTATGAATTCCGTTTGTGCCATTTCTCATCTTACTTATATAGCACTAAATGATACAAAATTTAATACATCATTAAATCAGTGAAAATGTAGAAATGGCAAAAACTATTAATACTTTTCTGCACACAGGCTTAAGAGAGGTCTGAGCACAGTGTGGCCTACTAGGACAAAAGACACTCAGGAAGAACAATATAGAGGAGAGTACATATGGGAGAGGAAGAGGGGTGAACCTTGGGTAAAAGACAGAGAGGGGAAGGAGGGCGGGGAGAGAATGAACATGGAAAGCCATCAGTCTTCCATTATTTATTCAGCATAGTCCTGTCGGTGAGTCAGAACTAATAATCCATCTGAAATGGGCCCAAATCCGTATCCTGAAGAACATAGATCATGCCTGATCAGATCTGAGCGTTGCCTGTGAACTGGCTGTCGTAAAAGTTCTCAGCTCCATCTCTCTTTTCTCACCTATCTTCCTCACAGAGAACTTTTTCTTTTTGAGTGGACACCTGAGTGAGAGGACAGGACACACCATAAGAATAATTCAACATAAGAACATAGCTCTCCTAGAGAGAGAGAGAGAGAGAGAGAGAGAGAGAGAGAGAGAGAGAGAGAGAGAGAGAGAGAGAGAGAGAGAGAGAGAGAAAGAGAGAGAGAAAGAGAGAGATGGGGGAAAGATACAGACAGACACAGATAGATAGATAGAGAGAGAGAGAGAGAGAGAGAGAGAAGAGAGAGAGAGAGATGGGGGAAAGATACAGACAGAGAGAGAGAGAGAGAAAGAAAGACAGAAAGAGAGAAAGAGAGAGATGGTGGGAAGATACAGACAGACAGACAGAGAGATAGAGAGAGAGAGAGAGAGAGAGAGAGAGAGAGAGAGAGAGAGAGAGAGAGAGAGAGAGAGAGAGAGAGAGAGAGACAAGACAGATTGAGTGAGCAGGTAAGACACTCTTCATAAAGCAGGCAGTCACTGACATGAACTCTGCCACTGTGTCGGCATACTCTCCAGGAGGATAGAGGACAGGATCACCAGAGGCTACTGCATGAAAGAAAACAGACTAAGGAGGTCAAAGGCAGATGGCATTAAACATGAAAAGGCATGACAGCACTGAGCTAGTGGAACGTTCCACTGGCTTGCTTTGATTTTCATCCTGAATGTTCAGAATAAGTCTGAGGTAGTGATATAGTGGGTTGAGTGCCTGCTGGATTAGTTGAGAAATACGGGACAATGTGTAAAATTGTAATAGACTCAAATGTGTTTATTTGCTTTGATCAGTTTGTCTTTAAATGTTTGTTTGGAAACACAACCTCATTACATTTCTTTAATGCACAAGACACATTTATAATACATATCATGTGTAACGCATTATGACAAGCTTCAGAGCATGAGCAGCGGAAATTAAGTAATGTGGATTTATTAGGGAGATGTGCTACAACGTTTAAAACACAAACTTTAAATTAATGATGGAAATCTAACCTGAAAACGAATGGGATTTAATTTTTTCATATAGGCCTACTTTGTAGTGTTTTAGTTTACAATACAAATACTGTGCTCAGGCAAAATCATCTAAGATAATTTGATCACTGTAGGTCCCTGTCATTTACACACCCACATGTTTGCAAGTCTTCAGACAGAATGCATCATTAGCTCTACGTGCAGTCAACAAATCAGGGGGGGGGAAATCCCAACAACAAAGTGTACCATCCAGAATTAGGACTACATTTAATGTGCGTAGGCAACTAGTGAATGTAGAGCTTTAATGTATCGTTATCAACTGATAATTAAATTGTTTTTGTGTAATACCTGTATGGACGGTGTTATACCTACATATTACGCAAAATCAATAATCTAAAATAGTAGATTCAAAATTCTACAGACTTTTAAAGATAAAGCAAGTGATACCACTCAAGAAAATATTCCCTGCCTTTCAAAGCTGTTTCTTGCCTTAAAATGCGCTGTTTTCTCTTCCGTCCATTCCTTCTTTGCTAAAGGCAAGATGTGTTTATCACTTCTTGTTTCCAGCTGCCAGCTGCTAGATACTGGCGGTCATAAACTAACCCCCTGGTGGCAATTATCCTATACACTCAGACGTGTTGGAGGAACAGAAAAAAATCTTTATTTTCAGTGTGTTATTTTATCTGTGCGTGTTGCTGTCGTTTAATTTATAAAAGATAATAGCCTGATGAAATCACGTCGGCCAGAATATGACATCCGAATGTTTCCACACGAACTTGTTTAAGTGCGGGACAGCGTTGTATGGGCTAAAAACATGAGCGGCTCTTAGTCAGGCTACCGCTAGGTTTTAGCATAATTGGTCTAAAATTGTGATATAGCGCAAACAGTCCCGGTCAATTACCAAAACAGTTAGTGGGTTTTGGGCCTGTGTGGATAATTCATATCTTCGTCTTATTAGCTTATTTGTGTAGGATAGGTTAAACATGAACCGGCGTGCTCTAAAACGTACTTATTCAGAGTTGCCCGTTTGGATTGTGGAGGATCACAACGATGTAAGTAAACTGACGCACAAGTCTCAGCAGCAGTAGTCCTTTAGCTAGTTCGCAAGCTCCAGCTTAGTAGCAATCGAACGTTTTGCGGTCCCTCTGCCATAGCTCACTAGCCAGCATTTTGGCCACATGATGATACCGGTGCCGTGTTGCCAGACTTCGTGCGGACCATATTCTTAGGTTTACGGTGACAGTTGCTTTCCATTGACTAGGTTTGATTTTATTCGTGCAAATGTCTTTGCTGGCGTTGTTGCCAGCATGATTTAAGTTTCATAATAGTCATCACATTTAAAAGATTCAGACGCATTTGAAAGATAGCCCATGCATGCCAACCTTTTGAATTCTGCTCCAGTCCAAGGCTCACAGACTTTGCAATTAGGTCCCAGTCTTGAATAAAAAGCAGTGTCAATATTTAAAAGTACCAAACACGGCTTCACCCAAAAGATGCCAGAACATTTTCCCTTTACAACACACTAGCATACATGCAAGACAAAACAAATGTTTTTTTATTCACAACCCAGCAATCACATATTAAGTGTAAGCACTTTTTTATATAAATACAAGTGCCTTGTCTTCTACTTGACATACAGAGGGCAGGGGGGGAAATCTATTCATGCCGTTTTTAAACGTGATAAACAGCATTCATCAACCTCACTTCTCACATTTCTCTTGCTCAAGAAGAGGAAAGATGGGTGTAGCCTAGTTCTCTCTTTGCCTACGGTAATTAGCTCAACCTGCTGATTATTACAGTGCAATCAGGCAGATGGACATCTGCAGAACTTCCCACATATAAAACCTGTATTAGATGAAATAAAGGTTATATTTAGCATCTTCACAATACCCTTTCCTTATTTTAGGTTTGCCAGTTACAAGCATAAGAGGAATACAAATCTTCAGATCCTGCAGGTTTAACACATGTTACTGGTTTATAGTGTCAAAATTCCCTTCAGATAATTTCCAATCTTGATGTGGTCTTTCTTGTGCAGTCACTGCTCCCATCACAGACTTGCCAAAATGGTTCCCCTTTGCTGCAATACCAGCAGGCGCCATGGCCTCAGAACACCAGCCCATTTTCAAGGCCACAGGATATTATCAGGAGGTCCTCAACTGCTGCTGGTTTGGTAAAAGGCTCGGCAGCAAAGGTTCTTCAGTAGCGTAGTGCTCAAGAAGCCATTCCTCCTTCAGGCTCCAGCCAACACAACCAGACAGCAGCCCAATAGGTCCTGTGATCTCCTCCCCCAGCAAGTCTCATCTGCCACCCACTTTCTTCTGCACAGTTTGGGCTTCTTGAAATGCAGGCTTTCCCAAATCTTTAGAGGGTGTACAGAAGCCTAGTGTTCAAAAGGTTATTTCTCAAAATGGCATAAGCCCATATGTAGATGTTGTGTGTGTTTTGTTTTTTTGGAAAGCCAAAATATTTTGACATTATGCTTTTTACTTTATATTGGGTTTGTTTGTAAGAGGTAACGTCTCAAAATTGCATCAGGAGATTTAGGTGTAGGTATTTTTTAATTCACACAACCATGAGGCCTAATAGAGTATTAAAACATTAAACAAAATTTCTTAGAAATGAATATTGGTTATAAAAATCCCTGTTTTGAACTACGAAAGGATACTTGCACTGTGCCATTGATGCATGTAATGACGTGCACAAATAAAGTCCAATCCGGTGACTGAAAGTCAATGAGCACGGTAAGCAACAAACTAAGAACAGTCGGCCCTCAGAACAAAGTGTCAGATAGCTTGACACTTATTGCTTCATGTATTAGGCTATTTTGCTGACATGCACTGAAGTTTGAGTCTAATTTAAAATTTATTTTGACAGGTGGTGCGTCATATATATCGAGCTATTGGTTCAAGGCACCTTCCCATGGAAAATGTAAAAATGGTACATCTTGATTCACATCCAGACCTTTTAATTGCAGTGAACATGCAGGCAGATACTGTGTTTGACAAACAAACTTTGTTAAGGTGAGTTTGCTTGAGAGCGCACCCACCACTGAACAACACTTTTAATGCAGTCACGAAGACCACCAAATGCTAGATGCCTTGCTGTAAGTGCATTTGGGAAACATTAACATGTTGCTGAAATACTGTGCAAAATAGTCTTGTCTTGTCTTGTCTGCTTAATTTCATTTGCTTAAATTGCGAAATCAACTTGTAAGATTGTCACACAAAGTCTTCCTTACACAGTGAGCTGAGCATTGAAAACTGGATCATGCCAATGGTGTACGCTGGGCACATATCCCATGTTGCCTGGTTACACCCATATTGGGCCCAGCAGATCAAAGAGGGGGAACATTCTATGTTTGTAGGACGGGATTCATCCACAACTACAATCAGGTAATTACCTCAGAACTATTTCAACATAAGCCATATACCATATGCATTTCTCAGTATAATCAAGTGCATGGCACCTGATTTATGGATGCCGTAGATAATGATTTTGGTACATTTTATTTTTCTTTATAACAGTTCCTATGTACAGTTCCTATATGTTATTTTTTTACTGTCGTAATGAGGCCATGTCACATTTTGGAGATACATTATTTTACAAACCAGGCATTGAGTTTACCCAGCCCCCTGTAAACAACACAGAGTGACAAGCACAGATGACTACTTCCTGAGTGATGCCCTGTATGTCCCACATGATCAGCTGGAAAACCCCAAGCCTCTGCACCTCAGTGTCATTAGAGTGGACCCTGTTACTCAACGGCCTTGTGATCATGAAAGCGACTCAGGAAGAAAGTCTGCCAAACAGTTAAAAACACGAGCCAATGAGACAAATGGAGCCTCTAACACGGACTGCAAGGACATATGCAACTCCTCAGTGGATCCACTTGGGGGCAGCATTGTCTCTGAAAACAAAGAAGAGGTGGCAGCTCAAAGCTGTGAGGCCAATGATGGATCCACAGACAAAGTGGTGAAATGCCTCATGTCAATGATTGAGCAGTCTGATGCATATATCCTTGACATTGATCTTGACTTTTTCTCCTGCAAAAATCCTTTTAAGGAGATATACACACAGGTAAACACTTCGTTTTTACTGGTCTGCACTGCATGTAGTTTAGTTTACCCATCCCTTGCCCATCCCACTACACCACTGGTCCCACTCAGAGCTAGATTTTTGTTTTAAAGTGGAGTGGTAACTTCTGCACTCTTTGATTTAAAAAAACAGAGACATTGTCCTAGTGAACAGGGTGGTTTTGGTTCTCTTGCACCACTAATTCCATTTGATTAAAAACAGAATGTATTAGCTTGCCCTAAAATTCTAGGGAAACTACATGCCGAAAGACACTGATTCTGAAATATTAGATGAGAGCCAAAATGGGGAACATTCATAACTTAGTGTTCCTACCTGGCAACAGCAATAAGTGTGAGATTTCACCAAAAGATGGATTACAAACTAGCACTTTTTTATGGTTTTTACTTTTTTACTCTTTTTTACTAGGACTTCTTGACTAGCACTTTTTTACTTTACATATGAATGCTAGATAATCACCCACCATGTAGAACATTGGGAGCAGCATGGGGTTCAGCTTCTTGTACAAACACCAGGTCAGAAGGAGCTGCACCAGCAAACCTTTTCAGGTCTCTTTAGCCAAAGTAATAAAAATTGTTGACAGAACTAGATCTGAAACCTGATCTTTCCATTAAAATGATATGCCTCTCTGATGGTTTTCATGAAGGTCACGTAGATGAACACAGACATAATTACAAAAACCTGCTCCAATGGATTTGCTTATTTTCATTTTCATCAGCTCTAAAGCACTCAAATATGATGATGATGTATTAATAATATTCTGTGTATTGAAAACCTAAACCTGCAACAGATTTTCCGGTCATGCTCTATGCCCAATGTGCTTAATTGTTATTAGTCTTAACATTATTACTTAGTAAATAATTTTCCTGTTAATAATGAAGCAGACACCTTTTCTTTAGAGATGAAATGCTGAAGTAAACTTATTTCTGTATCATATTCTTCACAGGAAGAGTATGTCCTTCTGCAGGAGTTATATGGTTTCAGAAAACCCAGTGAGAACTTGACTAAGGTAAAAGAAGTTGTAGTTCAGGGATATATATTGTGAAAAAGTTATGCACACATACAGGAGCCTTAAAAAGTGTTACACAGCAGTGTAGAAAACTGAGCTGTCAATGTGAAAGATTCTCTCAGATGTCTTTTCAATAGCAGATCAGTGTTCCAATTGTACATCAGATTAGTGTTTGCTATATTGCTGGTAATTGAGTTTTTATGGACCACTTAGTACAGTCACAATTTAAATAATCTGAAATTAATTTGCTTTAACTGTTAATAATTGGTGAAATAATTGGGGAAACTGAAATTAAGCATGTTGTAGGAAGTCCTGTAATCAACTTTCTGTAAGTTAATAAAACTATTCAGTCATTCATATTGTCATGATCAAAGGGCTTATTGTGTAATTATTATACATAAAAAATGATGTTTGTCTACTGCAGTAACATGGTGTTTGCTTGTGTTGTGAAAGCAAAATTTTGGTTGCTCTTGTGTCAAGTCCTGCTAAAGAACCGACATATTTGCAGGTGTGCTCTGTGCTCTCTGTTGTTTGCTTTGTATCACTCATCAGGTTTCTCGTCCCTCAGGAGGAGCTGTGTGATTGTGTGGACAGACGCACTCATCAGCTCGAGGACCTGGAGGCTGCCTTTGCTGACCTGCTGGAGGATGACAGCCAGGAGGTGGTGGATCGCTGGGCTGCTAACCCTGGGTAAACATGGCCTCGCTCGCCCTCACACACTCTAATCTAAGGCCAGTCTGACACGAGCACTATTTTAAAAGCAAGGGCAGTGTCTCATTCCATGCCAATAAGCCCGAATAGACCAGACCAACGCAGCTCTGGAGTAGGAAGCATCCAACCATGAAATGATATTGGTGAAAACGAAAAGCAATTATTTGACATTTTACCCAGTATTAAATGAAGGGATCTAGAAAAAGTATCAGAATGTGATTTCAAGGATACACTGAAGGACAGGAGCATGCAGGTGCAAACCGAAAAGAAAAAGGGGACTCATTAAGCCGTTGTGCTTAGGGCGCCAAAATGGCTAGCACCGGCCCTGAGTACTACACTGGGTAATAGTGAGTACCGCAAGGGAAACAGTGTGGAAGGGTTTTACACACAACCAGCTTCAAAAAAAGAAGTGTTACCTGTTATTTCTGTGTTTTGCCATTGTTATGAGCCAGAGAATAGTTTTCAGGGACAGCTGCAGTCCCAGTTAACACTCCTGTTTGAGAAAACAACTCATAACACAGCCTGTGATTGTTCATTTTTTTTCCAGAATGGGCCCTTTAGTCCAACTTGTGAGCAGCCTGAAGAACAGAATGGAGTCCACCGATTATGAAATGGTGAATACCATTGTAGGCCTTTATTAAACCTCACCAGGTGCATCAGAAATGATGGATGAATTAAAAATAATAATAATAATTAACAAATATTATTAATAATAGTATTAGAATAATAGAATAATAAAATAATAGATTTGGGCCCCCTTACTATTATTAATAATATTAATACTGTCTTCACAGACTCGCCCTGTAAATGATTGGCCCTTAGAATCATCTTAACTCATTTCCCCTAACCGCCCTCCTGTACTTCACTGCCAGTCTGCTGATTACTTATTCTCCCATTCTATCCCCATCCGCTCTCCACCTGGATAGTCAGTGATGCTGTTGAATCCCCCCACAGGTGCACCAGGCCGGGCTCACCTGTGACTTCTCTGAGCTTCCGCACCATGTCAGCAGTGAGTTAGAGATCCAGCAGCTGCTTCTTGCAGTCGAGCTCTTTCTGGAGGCCCTGCCCAAGCCCACTGTTGTCACCATGTCCAGGTTAGATGCCTTAAACTTACCCATTTCAACATGCATGGTGTCTGTATCAGCATTTTCACCGTCTGGTGCTACAGCGTGAGAACAGGTATATTTTCATTAATATTGTAGCCATATGCTAATTTATTCATTGGTCAGACTTTTCTTGGATGGTCCCCTATTGACTATTTAAATTTAATAGACTGTAAGAAATTTAATAGACTTTCAAGCGTCAAGAAGTACAGTTGCTTACAACTTGGCTCTTTTGAATAGACTGTACAGTCTATATGCGAGCTAAGTAAAATGTTACTGATTAATCATCACCTGCCTGCTACAAGCAAATGGAACAACACAAGCAACATTTAATTATGAAGTTAATACAATAACTCCTGTACTTCTTAAAATGACTTTAAAATGTATTATTTATGCTATTTATGCTTTATACATCCAATCTATTGTCTATTGTATGTCATTGCATTGGTACACTGGGCTATGTTTTGGATTGAGACACACCCTGAGTACGTAGCATTGAGTGGTTCCACTTATGGGAGTGTTACATGCTTAGGTTGTGTTCAAAGTACACATCCAGTCAACCTTAACTACTTCTAATTTCAGATCCAGTTTGGATGAATACTGCCCAGCAGACCAAGTGGACTCCATACAGAGCAGGATGTTGGCCATCCTGGAGAAGCTGTATGGGTCACTGGCAGTGTGTAAGCACTACGAGTCAGAGGCAGCCAGCAGCACATCACAGACCACTTGAGGGGAAGGCACACTTGTTACATGTTTGTTTAGTTTGTTTTTCTCAGAGCACTTTTTTGTGCTGCCTGGTAGGTTCATGTTTTTTAGAGTATCGGGGTTTCTGTAAAACAACAAATTTCACTTGAAACTTACATCAGTGAATGGTGGTGCACCCAGTTTTTTTTTTTCAGTGTATATGTGGGTGTCGACAAGGTTCGGTTTCAAGTTAACCAGCTAAAGCTAATGTTAGAGATGCAAACGCATGTATGGTCAAAAAAGAGAGAAGCCTGGCATCACTGTACGTGTAATGTGGCGTCATGAAAGACAGGTATTTCCAAACAACTCCCTCTTGTGATACAAGCAGCACAAAGGCTCTCATACTCCCGCCCACTTGCGACCCACATGGCACTCACCATGTGCATGTGATTAAAAAATGCAAGAATTGAGGCATCTTTGTTGCACTCTGTCTCTCCTAAGTTTTGTGTGTAGTGCTAAACTGCTCATTGGTCGCATTGGTTGCTCAGTGGTCACGTACTCCCATAAGTTCTAAATCCTCCCGCAGTTCTCTGCAACATTCTTTCACTGTTTCTGGGATGATACTGTGACAGACTTTGGTCAAAAATGTTTCCATAAGGTCTGACACGCCTTTTGAATCAACCAGCATACTGTGCCTGTTCCTAATTTGCAGCTATGTGCAGAGGTGGACAGTAACTAATTAAATTTAATCAAGTATTGTACTGAAATACAATTTCCAAGTATCTGTACTTTACTTGAGTATTAAATGTTTTGACATTTTGTGACTTTCACTTCAATACATTTTCAATAAAATACTGTGCATTTTACTCCACTATATTTTAAATGTGGGCATGAAGTACTCATTACATTAATCAGAGGTGGATGCGCTCAACTCCTCACTAAGGTTTTAAATTCACACAACTATCCCTATTTCTTCTCCACCTCCAGCACACACATACACACATGTGACTGCTCAACAGAACTGCATGTCTCACTCTCACTATTTCATTGCATGTTATATTGTATGTAAAACTCCTTGAATCCTTATAAAATCATTGTTAAAACTCATTGAAACAATATACTTTATCTATTATTTCTGCTACCCATGACCATAGGTATATCTATGTGTATTGCATGAGTTGATTCCAAATCACAGACTAGCTCCCTGTTGAATTCACACCAGGTGTGACATCCTCTTCCCAGGTGTTGGGGAAAGCAGACTCTCCAACTTCCTACCTCAACAAGATTAAGAGTAATCACTATACGATCTCCCCCTTTCTTACCATTTCCTGCATCACCTTCAACCTCCTGATTAACCCTACAGACACTGATTGTGGAACCCATTAGCAATAACCTCCCACTGTAACCAAATTGTAAGTCCCCTATCCCACAAAACTGCCTATTGCATATTCATTTAGAGCTGATACCACTGGCGACACACTCTTTCTGTATAGAACATTTAAACCTAGAATATTCATTGTTGGAGGAAAGCATGGATTGCTGGTTGATCACTGGTAAGGTGAGGCCCTGGGCCTCTGCCTTCAGGTAGTAATGCTGGTTAAACTTTGTTCGAACTATGTCTCTCTCTCTCTCGTATGATGCATTGTTGTTAAAACCTTCCTGATTTTTCCAAATTTAGAAAATAGAAAAAATACCATCACATACTAAAGGACAGAAACCAGCAATGATCTTTTTCAAAGAGCTAGCCTATATGCACATCCTTTATGCATGTAAACCCAGAACTTGACTGGTTGGCTGTGGTGTAGTGTGATGAAGCAGAAAGTCATTGAACAAAAAGCTTCAGCAACCACAAAAATATATTTCGACAGGTAGATGATTAATGTCTGCTGTAAACAGTAGCATTAATTTGCAGTGTAAGCTGGCCTGGACGTGGGCCGAATGAAGCATCCACCTGGAGCTGACCTATTGGGTCTTCTATTTTGCTTTGTCATACCAATGAAGGTTCTTTGAATACAAATGCAGCAAATTGTATTTTTTTGTGGGAGCACCTCAGTGGAAGACGGTCTAATCACAGCGCTGTCCAATTAGGCTTGCCTTGTCTTTGAGTACCAAGTAAGTACAAAATCTGAAAATCACATTTTAGTTCCATAAGTAACAGCCCAGTGTAAAAGAATGAGCCCAGGTAACCATATCCAGAACAGAAATGTAATTCCCCTATGCCAGTTTGGTTGTCTTGTGCTGTAGTGTTAAATACATTAACAAGTTATTGGTTGCAGTGAGAGATTATGCTAATTTCTCACAAGTGGTTGAAACAAAAAACAAATTTAAAACAGTGCTGGATATATGTTCTCAGCATCCTATGGTATGACTGGTGCCTGTGTGTGGAAAAATTGCCCCTAAAGTTTCCCTTTAAAGAGAAGAAATAGTTTTATCTTAAATATATTATTTAACAAATTTATTTTTACACTCTATTTCAAAGCTAATATTCATCTGGTGATCCCACATACTCTTTTATGTTGTAGTCCATTCTGTTTTGGAATTATACGACTCATTTGCCGCTAATGACACACTGAGGAAAAATTGCTTTTTTTATGTGCCATTTGTGACAGTATATTGAAGACTTATTAAGATGCTCATGAGAGCCATGAGCTCTTTGCAAGATATTGGTGTTTTCAGGCACAACATTAATTATGTGATAAAACTGCTTCAGTATATTGATAAGCCAATTTAATTTGTCTAAATTGGTGTATAAACTGGAGGCTGCAGATAAATGCAATGGAGAACTTTGCTTTCGGTCATCCAAGGTATTCTCATCACATTACATAGCACGAAACCTATTAATCACATTACAGATGACCCATATCTGGAACCTTGGAGGCCAATGTCGCAATGAAGGTTGGGTTTTTTTTTTCTCTCATTGAGAAGAGCAAGATAGATTTTCCGGCTAATGAACAAGCACAGTCTGGTAGCCCACTGTATGGCTGCAGAATTAACATGCAGGGTAAGGAAACTAAATGACATCCACAGAACATCCTAAAATAACTCCTGTTGTCGAGCTCTGTTAAACATCTGACACTTATTTGTTTTTTATAATAAAGCTGGTGTGAAGCACCTGCTGCTACCTAAATGCTCTTTGTGTATGTACTGGACTATCAAGTCAATAATTGCTCCATCGCATTTCAGTTCTATAAAACATAACTGATTCTAACAAGGAAATGCAAAGCTGATAGCATAATGGCCACACCATTACACTTCTTTATCAGTTTCACTCCCGTTTGCCTCCCATCCGTTCCTCCACCTGTAGTCACATTCCTTCGTCTGTAACTGGTCTGCTACCCATTTCGCCTCGGTTGTTGCCTTTGCATTACCTCCTCCCAGCACATTTTCCTCACTAGAGGTCGATGTTGCTACAGAGTCATTCAGCTCCACACTGAGCACCTGCCTGGATAGCCTGTGTCCTCTATCCACTAAACCTGCACGCTCTACCCAGCCTCGCCCACGGCTGACTAATACCATCCATTCACTGTGTAACATCCCTCAGAGCTGTAGAAAGAAAATGACATAAGACCATCCTCCATCATGACTGCTAAAATGGCTTTTAGCCAAAGTCAGCAGCACCACTGACACACGGAAACTATTTTCTGCCTTTAAATCACTGCTGATAGCTGTGCCTCTTTTTTCACAGAAAAGGTGGCTGCCATCAGCAAACAATTCTGTGACCCGCCCAGTCACAACTTGCTACCTCTGACCTTCTGCAACAACCATATGGAGCAGCTCTACAGCTCTCTTATTAATGATTAACTCCTCTCTCTGAGAGCGATGTATCAAAATATAGCACTTGTA
The DNA here is from genome assembly GCA_027475355.1 of Coilia nasus. Lineage (NCBI taxonomy): Eukaryota > Metazoa > Chordata > Actinopteri > Clupeiformes > Engraulidae > Coilia > Coilia nasus. Next base: position 23,162,802 of record CM050221.1, read on the forward strand.
GCTATCCTACTCCCTGTCCGCTGTACCCTGTTCCCTCGAACCTGCCTTAAGCCATTGCCCCTACAGTGGGTCCATCATTTCTGCCTACTACTAAGCCTACACTCAACCCCAATTGCCCCAAGGGTTGGTACTGGGGTCCCTTCAGTTCATCATGTACACCACCTCACTGGGCCATGTTTCTCTTATCACTGCTATGCTGATGATACACAGCTGTACCTGTTGGTCCAGCTAGATGACCTCACAGTCTTGGCACGCATCTCTGCTTGTCTCTCCGAACTGTTCGCATGGAATGAAGGAACACCACTTTCAGTTTAACCTGTCTAAGACCGAACTCCTGGTGATCCCAGACCAGTATTCAATCTGCAGTAATATGAACCTGAATATTGGCTCTGCCACTGTTGCTTCGAACAAGGTTGTAAAAAACCTGGGTGTCATGATTGATGACCAGCTATCATTGTCTTACGTGGCCTTGCCCTCTCCTTACGCAAGGCGACCTTAGTCTAAACTGTTTTTCGTTGTTGTCCCTCAGTGGTAGAACAAGCTACCAGCTGCTAAGAGAGTAGGGTCATTCATCTCGACCTTTAAGAAGCTTGTGAACACTCTTCTTTTCCAAAACTGCTTCCCTTCCTAAGCAAACTAACCTCTACTCACTAACTCTGTACCCTGGCTGCACTAACTGTGTTATGCCTTAGTTTACCCAGTGTTCGCCAGCATATCTATAGCTAGAAGTATAGCTATCTGTGTAATGTGATGTAATTTAATAACTGCCAGCGGTGATTACGGGGTTCAAGGAGATTTGCATGCTGTTACCAAGGAGGAAAGGGAAATATGTGGAAATGTAATGAGTAAAGCTTTGTGTATTAGCTTTTGTGTAATTGCAGCTATTCTGCTTGGACCCCTGTTAATGGCCCATTATGAAAGAGTGAGTGGGTTTGTGTGACTGCAAACCAGTAGAAGCACAACAGGAACATCCTGTTTCTACCTATTGACTGTGTAATTGGGACAATTATGTTCTTTTGTTTCGGGAGATATTACTGAGAGAATTGCTGCCAGTTCAGTCACTGACGTCCTTTTTGCAGTGATATGACATGGAAAGACAGAGAATGTGGAGTGACAGAGAATCTTGTCAACTTGTGTGAGCAGAGTTGGATTTCATTTGACACATAATATTTACACTGTACAGTATGTTATGCGGTTATGTACATAGGGATTGCATCGAGGTGCTATGGCACACCATGTCATAACTAGTTGTGGACTTTTCACAGCTCCTCAAATATTAATGGACAACAGGCACCAGATGTTCCATATGGAATGGCCCTGCTAGCTCCATGGAGTGGTGATTTACAGTCATTTGACAGATACCAGGCTTTGGAATGGGTAGAGTAAACCCTACACACTAGTCAGTTTCCAAAGGGCATGTGGTCAAAGCCCCTTGCCAGCTCAGCACAGGGGGGATGACAGCTGACCAGCCATCCAACTCTTGTGTATAATAGGAGCTATATGACAGTAATAGGCAGCAGTTCACCCATCATATGCCTACGGGCACTGGCTGCCAGTGTTTTAGGAATCATGGTCCATTGCCATGCATCAGCGCCACCTAGCTTATGACTGTGACCCAAGAGAACACCACGCAGAGAGAGCTCCAGCCCAGCCCTTATAGGAGAAAACAAAGTAAAATGGAAAGCAAATGTGTTTTGCTGTTTCCACAGCAACAGACATTCTATAGATGAAGTTTTACCAGTGCACCCTGCAGAGGGACATGAGCAAAGGGGTTGAAATGTGCTGTTAGTGGAGATGTGTGAGGGTGTGAGACTTTTATTAATATCATTTTTGCAGTCAAGTCACGTATGGCAAAACTTTTGTTTCACAGGATAGTTTGATTTTATTATTATTCCTCATAGGAGTGAATGAAATCCGACTCCGCTGAGAAACAAAAGGAAGAGGTGAAGTTTACTAAAACAACGCAACCAGCCCTTCTTGCATATTCTCAAAAGTATGAGCAGAAGTAAGAGTACACAATGTCATTCTTTTGTATTTTCCATTGTTCTGCAATGTCCAACAGGTCGCACATCCTGTACCAAGCACTGATTATTTTTTAATAAACTATTAGTACTTCCATTCAGATGAAATTGGTTCAGCAAACTTTGTTATCACCCATAGAAGAAGGTCATGAAAAGTAGCTTGCATTCAGTGAAAAACTGACTGCTGCTGCTGAGAGAAATCGCAAGACTCAGCAGCATAATCGGACCATCTGTGTCAAGGCTGTTAAATTTGAGGAGCCTTTCAAAATTGGCACCATTTTTATATATTCAACCTCAATTGTAAATCTCTTTTAAGTACGTGTTTTTAGGTTTCTGTATATGATGTGCCAGCATGTTTTTTTTTTCAGTGAAATATTAATACTAGCCCTCTGGTAAGTTCCTGTACACTTTAATGTAAAATGCACAAGGCTGACAAAAAGAAGGTTTTCTGTCGTGTTGGAATACATTATGTACATGCAGCTACATCTGAAACTGGAGATGGATGTAACCTGGAACAGGAACGTCAGCTGAGCATTCAAAATGTATGCAGAAATCAATATAAAATAAGGACACTACGACAAAGGTGATTCATCAGCAGATACCCATGTTGAAACCCCCTCCATACTGATGGGGACAAACTAAAGTCTTTTATTCATTGTTTAAGCTACAGAGTAGGCAAATGGCATTTAATGAAAAGGTTCCTAAAGTCTGAGTAACATTCAATTGCAACAGTTTTACAGTTATTTCAGTATAGCATAGGAGTGGTACAGGGCTGTGACATAATAACCCAGAGTAACATACATCAACTTGCACATTGATTGCAAAATTAATGAGAGAAATAAGAAAGCTGATGGTGTAGTTCAATGAGAACTATACTTCCAGATGATTTATCATAACTGATTTCAAATTGTTTCTCATTAAATCATACTAATCTGTCTACAGAGGATACACATATCAGCATATAAGATATGCTGCAGCCTAGTGGACACTTTGAATGAGCATTTATCGCTTAACACAAGTTTAAACTGACACACTGAAGGGAGCAGGACATTCTGTGAAAAATGCCCCTCTGATGTAAATGCAGTACATGTAACCAGTATTTTAAGCTGAGCTGCTTATAAATACACAGCAAAGATTGTGGTCCAGCAGCAGAAGGTGTCCTTGAAGGTCCTCCTCATCTCCTGGCTGCAGAAGGCGTAGATGCGTGGGTCTATGACTGTGTTGCACATGATAAGTATGAGGTATATGTTGAAGTGAGACATGAAGCATGCACAGTGGAGGTTTCTTGGGCAGGGGATCATGAGGATGAGGTGGTGAAAGAAGGGCGCTGCCCAGCGCACCAAAAACACCCCCAGCAAGATTATCAGGGTGACGGCTCCCTTTATGTTGGTGGCATGCCAGATGGGGTGATGGGCACTGCCATAGCGGCGATGCTCCTGAGGTGTAGCCATGCCAGGAACATGTACAAGGACGTACAAGGAGGCCATTAGCACCAGCATGGCGAAGAACATCAAAATGAGGAGAACAAGGACTGCCGTGCTCTCGGAGCAAACAATGAAGAGAATGCCAGAGGCAGTGCAGAAAGCACAGATGCAAGCCACCAGAGCTATGACCTGCTGGCGTGTCAGAACAGCGCTGTAATGCAGGGCGTAGAATATAGTAATGTGGCAGTCCACAGCCACTGTCAGCAGGCTCCGGATGGAAGCCAGCAGAGAGGTGCAGATCATGAAGTCAAACAAGTTGTCCATGCTCTCCACAAGTTTGCCATGGACATTCAGTCCTCTGCCGGTGAGCAACACCATGACAATGGTCTCGGACACTAACAAGCATGCAGTGGCGGTTCTACATTGAATTACTCCCTGGAGACCCCCTCCGACCCCCCACTGTCACTGCCGACCAGGAGTTAAGACTTATTCACCTTGGTGACCGCATACTCATTTTGTATTGCCCTGTTTTATTAGCCCTTTCACACAATTAAAAGATGTGCAGGAATTATAAACCTGTACATATAATGGTAGGAATAAAATGTGCGTTATTGGGAAGAAAGCTTATGTGTGACTGACTTCGCTCATTAATTGCAGAGTATTGCCCACTTGTGCATTGCATTTGACCCCCGCGCCCCCTCCCCTTTGCCCTTCTCTCGCAGCTTCTGTGCACTGGAACTTCAGCAGGGGCGCGGGCAGCCAAAGGGGGCGCCAATATGCCAATTTCCTACACAGTGATGTGAAAACTTTTTTAGATGATATATATATATTTCAAGCGCTCGTGAGGCCAATAGCATGGCGCCCTTCACGAAATTGCGCCCTGGGCAAAGGCCCAGCCCGCCCCCCCCCCCTAGAACCGCCACTGCAAGCATGTCTGCCATGGCAAGTATATGGGCAAGTGCAGCTTGCGGTTCTTCACCACAGCCACCACCACCATGATGCGCTCCACAAGGCTCAGGGTGCCCAATAGGAAGAAGGCCTCAGTGGAAACCAGCAGCTGTTCATAGCATCCTGAGAAGCCCTCACTACGCTTGTCAAAACCTCCAAGAACTCCATTCAGACAGATGTTTTTATGCTGGTGTTTGAAGAGGATGGTGAGTGAGATGGTAGTGATGGTGGTGAAGTAGTCTTTGCACATTCAAGGAGAATTAAGTCCAGCAAGAGAGGCATTCAGTGACAGACACACAATTAAGGAGAGCAAAATTCCATGTCTGTTGGCAGACTGCAGAGCAGAGCATCTTGGCATCTTGTCAGTGTCATCTTTTCAGCGAGTCCCCAAACAGACACATTTTCATAGCAGCCATCAAATAAGAGTGTGGACATGATCTAAATAAACTGCAGAGGAGGATACAATGTAGAGGAAAAAAAACATGAAACATGAAATGGGATAAATCCCACTAAAGGGGAAGAAAGAGAAGGACAGAGACAATAAAATGAGCACATGAGCAGGACTTGTAAGGTTATTTAGATCGCTTGAAGATCGCTGTTTTGGATGAGAAAAAGACAAAAAAGGGAAGAAGAGGAGGGGGGCGCGTGTGCAGCCAAGCTTAGACACACACACACACACACACAGCCTGTGCAGCAGCTCCTGGAGAAATTCACACGTCCCTCTGCAATGCCTGGTAATCACAGCAGATTCCCCCTCTGCTTCACCAGCCAAAAATGGCTTCCTTGGTGGGCTGCGGTCCGGGGTAATTGAGGGACCTTTGAGTGCAGCTAACAGCACTCCTTTGACGATATTTTCTGCCACAGAAAGTATAATGTCTCAATTTTGTGTTTTTGCACATTGGAATTCAAACCGGTTTTGCCTGTTTATAAATAGCTGCTATTTAGAAATAGAGGGTGTGGGTCTGAAATGCTTGCAGACTGGATTTATGTTATCCACACGCCTGTCAAATGTCATATGTAATCATCAGTGAAGACATGGGGGAAAACAGGGATGGCTTCATGGGAGGACACCCTTTTTCCAAGGTTTAGACAGAACATGGAAGACGCAGAGGCTTAAAAGACGGTAATAGCTATGAAATCAGCCTTAGCCTAAATAAATAAATACATACATACATACATACATACATACATACATACATACATACATACATACATACATACATACATACATACATACATACATACATACATACATACATACATACATACATACATACATACATACATACATTTTAAGTACAATATTACATTTGACTGTGGAAATATCAATGTGCCACAATGAGTAGTCACAATACTGAGTTGAGCTTCTGATGCTCATTGATGGTGTGACAAGGCTGAAACTTAGAGCCATCAGCTTGGTGTATTTGACATTTAAAGGTGTCATTCCCCGAGAAACCTTTTAGTACTTGCTCTTTGGAAATGCCTCTCATTGCCTCCATTAGTCAATGAAAGAAAATAGGTGGGAAAATGAGCAAATAAGAAAATGAAGTGATGTAAGTTTGTTATTTAGAAAAAGCCGTGCCGTAGTTGTCATTACCAGAGGAGTCTCGTTGCAGCACACATTCACCTAGCAAAGTATAGGTAAGTAGGTGTGTTTGTTTAGAATGTTTAAATGTTCTATTTGATGTGCTATGACCGAATGATTGTAGCCTGTGACTAGCATAGCCGAGAACCTGTCATTCTCCCTGCTCCATCTCCTCCACCAAACTAGAACAGCCTGAAACAGGAGCACTAAATCATTTTTTGGTGGTGGAGGATTGCAGGTATCTGGGAGTGGTGATTGATAACAGGCTGGATTGGAAATCCAATACCGAGGCTGTGTATAAGAAAGAGATAATCAGACTATATTTCCGTAGGAAGCTGAGGTCCTCAAAGTGTTCACCAAGATGTTGGAGATCTTTTACTAGTCTGTTGTTGGTAGCACTCTCATTTTTGCTGTTGTGTGTTGGGGCAGCGGCATTGGAGCCAGCGACAATAACAGACTGAATAAGATCATCAGGAAGGCTGCCTCTGTGCTAGGCCTCAGGCTGGACTCTTTAGAGATCATGGTGGAAAGGAAAACGCTGAACAAACTGCTAACCATCATCGACGATAAGCAAACTCTCCATCACACTGTAGTCAGACAGTGGAGTATCTTCCCCCTCAGACTTCTCCAACTCTGCTGTGATAGGGACAGATACAGGAAATCTTTCCTGCCATATGCCATCACAAATTATAATGACATCTATATCTGTGGTACAGAGACAACTAATGAAACACTTTAAGTGGTACTAAGGTCAATGTGCACTGCAAGTTATTTGTTCCATTTGCCTTATCCATTACTACACCTTACCCTGCCTTACAATGCAATTTATCTAGTTTATGTGTGTGTTGGGGGGGGGGGGCTGTGTAAAGTGTCCCTCCTCTGGGAAAATTACTCAAGGCCTACCTCGTTGTGTGTTCCCCTACTGTGCCTTACCCGTTACTGCACCTTAGCTCATTACCACACCTTTTTTTCCTGTACTGCACTACTGCCAATGCTGCCTATTTATACTTTTTATACATTTTTATTACATTTCATGTTGTATATTGCTAAGCATGTCTAAGTTGTGCTCTTTTGTTGCTCTTTATTGTGTTGTCATTATCTCCGTTTGTCCCTCAATGTTATGCTGCTACTACTTCAATTTCCCAGCTTGAGATCGATAAAGTCAATCTATCTATCTACCTGTCTGTCTGCCTGTCTACTATCTACTGAGTTGTGTTGCTTTAATGTTTTCTGGTTGTACTCCTGATTGTTTCTGCCCGGTACCTGTTGAAGACAATATCAATCCTTTGATATTTGGAACCAGCTCTAAGCTCTTTTTTCACATTCATGTCGGCCAGATCACCAAAGGTAACCGCTTCATCAGGCTACCAATGCTTGTCCATCAGTGATAAAGCAAAGTGGTGTGTCATGAGGTTGAAGGTGTGAATGAGTTGATACCTTCTTCTGTTATCACGTCTGCAAGTACAGACTGCATGTCCCTTTTCTGACGAGCTGTCTTTCTCTGGCTGAAAACAAAGCAGATCTAGCACATTTCTCGTCTGAGGAACTATGTTTGCAGGCACCTCAGGATAAAGAAATTGTAGTTGCTGGGGGATTTACAGAGGAACATGGGATCAAGTAATCAAAAAGTAATAGTGATTTGGCACCTCTGAAATCCACACATGAAGAAGCAGACACAAGATTGGTGCCGCATGCCATTCACTGTCAGTTTAATACAGTTGTTGTTTCTTCCAGAGACATTGATGTTCTCCTGCTTCCAGTATCCTACTTTCAGCGTATACAACATGAGCATCTCTGGATGATGTCAGGTACGTCTAAGAAATGGCAGTATATACCCAATTATGCTGCTTTCCATAGACTACCAAAAGGCTCAGCAGGATCCTTGCTAACATTTGATGTGTTGACATTGGAGGGTTGCAGATTCGAATCCCATACCAGTAGGAAGAATGTGGGTGGGAAAGTATATAACTAGTGCTCTCCTGCACCCTCATCCATGGCTGAAGTGCCCTTAAGCAAGGCATCTAAAGATCTAACCCAACATTGCTCCAGGAACTGTACCCTGTAAAATTATTGTAGGTCACTCAGGATAAGAGCATCAGCTAAAAGTAAGGTAAATGTAAATGTAATAAAAAAATGTAATGCATTAACTGGATGTGACACAACCTCTTACATCGCAAATCACACCAAGTGGTCATCCTTCAAAGACCAATGCAGGCGTCACGCTGCAAATGCCAGAAATCAAACAGAATGATGAGCAGAATGATGAGCAGACTCACATAAATACGATAATCTAAATATGTGTTAAAAAAAAACTCTCTGCCCTTCCCCCATTTTGCCCTGACAATATTTTTCACTATCTCTCTCTCTCTCTCTCACACACACACAAACACACACACACACACTCGTGTGTGTGTGTGTGTGTGTGTGTGTGTGTGTGTGTGTGTGTGTGTGTGTGTGTGTGTGTGTGTGTGTGTGTGTGTGTGTGTGTTTAAACACTAAATAAAAAAATTAAAAACAATAAAACTAACAAAAACAGCACTAACAGTACAGATGAAAGGGTCTCTTTTGACCAATTCCGATACTTGACAAGTAGCAGCAGGCTCACATGTTATGCAAATGACAAAGGATTTTTTACAGAAAAGCACAGGGAAAAACAAAACAATGACAGATGAAACAAGAGACAATCCCAATTGCCATTTGCAATAGTACATAATGCTCTGTCAGAATGTCAACATTTGTTTCATTAATCTCAGTTTGAAAATGAAAAACGGGGAAGCTGGAATGACTAATGGTGAACGAGAGTATTTTTGTCTACCTCGCTGCTTTTTACCAAAGACGTTCAGCTCCAGGCCCAACTACGATCCTGGCTCTATTGCTAGTAGATGACTGAGCAGAGAAGGCTTCTGCCATACCAGAACACAGAATAGTTAATTTTAGGTACTATCCTGTTTTGCTCAGCTATCCTCTCTGTGGAAGTTAGCCTATGTTTGTTTTTGACTGGGAAAAGTTATCATCCTCAGATAGGACTCTAAAACTTCACCATCTCTTTTCTAATGTTAACCAATACAAAGCCTGTAGAAAAAGTCTGGAGGCAAGTAAAAGGCCTGGGGACTTAACTTATATCGCCATCAACCTCAGAATAAGGAAGGAACAAGCATTTCAAGATAGAATTCCCAATATTTTTTTATTTTAAATTTAAAAGAAAAGGAGATGACACTCCAAACAATAAATACAGAAATACAGATATTTTCAGTATATAAGTCTTGAATGAATGGAGCTTATCTTTATATATATAACTTATATATTTTTTTTCTTTTTTGGATTAAAAGAATGGAATTTGGTACTATTATGCATAATATCACAATTAAATAGTGCTTTCCAGCCACTCCCAAAGATGTCAAACCGTGAAAACCTTCCTGTGGTGTTTGCTGTGATGGCATGCAGGCTATTCTGCATACACGATCAAAGAGAGCTACTTCCATTCATGGCCTGCAGTGAATAGGTTGTGTAACGTGAGTTGAGGTATAATTGCACAATTGTGTGTCAGCTGCGGTAGTCTGCGTCACTTAAAACTCTTGCTAGTACCAGTCAGACCAGTGACAACGTTACTCTATACCTACCTGGAAGCTACTACACATCAGATCAGAATGAACTCTTTTCAGCCAACTGGTATGTAGTTTTATACATTTATTGTCACTTAGTCATTGCTCTAAATGTTTTCTGATGTAATTAATTTCTCACATCTGACACTTTAAGCTGAAAGACAAAGTGTTTTAGAGAATAAATCATCATCAGAGGTGAAAAGCAAGAGTGTGTCACAGATAAATGGTCATCGTGCGCGGCAAGACTTCAGCAGTGTTTATAATAGAGGTGAGCCTGATATCACACTTTTCTTGAGAAAAACGTCAATGCAAAAAATGGTAAAACACATATACAAATGCATGTATTTGCTGTGTCATACATTTTTAATACAAATTAGCCAGGTACACACAACCACAGTCAGTGAGGCAGTCAGCGTAATGATAGTCACCACCTGTGAGAAATTATTGGATCTTCTTACTTTCGCACAGTAGTCGTCATGACACTGATAGCGTTCAGTAAATAAGGTAAAGATGGCATGTATTACAATTTAGTACATAATATACACTAATATGGAAAATATATTGGTATAAGACATGTGTCTTTCTATCCAATTGAAAAAAATATATATGTCATTGAATTATTTGTCCAATGGCCATGTCCTGAATCATCTCCATTTTTTAAAGATTTGTTGCCGGCAGAGAGTGGCGAGGAAGTAACAAAGAACTTTCTGTTGGAACTGCTGGACATTCTGTTTTCCTACATCTGCAAATCGTTCAAAAGGAGCTCCAAGGTGCTTGACTTCCATCATGCCCATCAGCTGAAGGATGGTTTAGATGGGTTCACCTTAGCGCTCCCTGACGAGCCTGAGAACCTTGAGCAGCTGCTTGTTGACTGCCGAGATACCCTGAAATATGGAATCAAAACTGGTAAGACAAATGTGCTGCACTGTGTAATCTTCTACTCAGGTTACGTCCTGTTGCACATTTTTAACATTTTTCGTTAAGGGTCTGTTTTGGGTCATAAAGTCAGTATCTATCAGAGTTGGACAAACTGGTTTGAGGCCAATTCCATAGATGAAACTCATGAAATAGCCGATGTATATTCCTCATGAAATATTTATATTTATGGTTTTGAAAATGTGAGTGCTCCGCATTTAGATCATATGAGAACAAAACAAGTTGTTTTTTTATTGCTTTAAAAAAACATTGCTTTATTTTGATGAATAAATCTGCAATGCTGGAAAGGACTGTAATTCCAATGTGATACTAGAGAATTACACAGGGTACTGCCCCAGTGAAAGAACGAGGTTGCGTTAAGAGAGGAAAGGGGTATAAAAAGGTGAAGCTGGAATTTTGGTTGGATTCTAATAAGACATCGAAGAATGTTTGGACAAAAAAATCTGAACAAATTGACCCGTTGTCAATTTGTGTCAGACCCGTTTTAACTGATGTGCAATTGCCCTTGAGGAAGTAAAAGTCCTGACATGTATTTCTTCTTCCTGTGCTCCTAACCCAGGTGATTTTAGTAATTACCTCATTTACCTGGCTAAAGAGCGGTGCTAATTAGGGGAAAGGGCAGTGTTTATGATTAATGTTCTTAAAATGTAATTTAAATAAACAAAATGGTTGAAGTTAAAGAGGACAAGTTGAAGAAGATGACTTTGTGCAAAATACTGTATTGGTTTCTATTTGTTTTAGTTTACATGTTCCTGAGAACCGATGTCATGGCATCCATTCATGGTACATAGAACCAAACCTGTTATGTGCTGCTTGGCAACACTGTGCAAAACAATGCAACAAATATTGCCTTAAGCCTCTCTGTGGTTTGTTTGTACCACTTGTCCACAGTTGTGCCTTTCCAGTGCATCCCTAATCTGCTTGCAAATGTATGGCTCTGGTCTGATTTGTGGCTTTGTTGCAAACACTGCCAACTTAATCATGAGAGTCAATTGTACTGGTGAAAAAATAAATAAAATCATAGAAACAAAGATGGAAACAAAGACAAAGATTTCAAAAAACAGAAATATAGTATTTTATTTTCATGGCAAACAGCTGTTGTAAAATACCTTATTTAACTTTGGATGTTTAGTTGCATCTAATGTGGCCCTACTGCTGTCTATTACATGTATAAATGCTTTATCATCACATGACAACTTCTGCCTTCAGGACATCCACGCTTCTTCAACCAGCTATCATCTGGCCTTGACATCATTGGTCTGGCCGGGGAATGGTTGACCTCCACTGCCAACACCAACATGTAAGTCCTGTGTCTTTTTTCTGCCTCTGTTGGGCTTTCTGTGATGAATGATTAAAGAATAGGTCATGATGGTGACTCACCTGTTTAACTGTCTCACCACATAGGTTTACCTATGAAGTAGCTCCTGTGTTCATTCTCATGGAAGAGGTTCTTCTGCGGAACATGATGAGCATGATTGGGTGGCCTGAGGAAGAGGGGGATGGGTTGTTCTGTCCCGGTACTAAGACTTTTTTTTGTCTTACTATATTTTTAACTCACTAGAAACCACCTGACGAATAGGTCGGATATGACTAAGCACTGGCTCACAGAGATTCATGCAGAGATTTGCTTTTTTCTGAAAGAGGTTTCTCAGCCTATTCATGTCCACTATCTGAGTAATACCATCTAAAGTAAAAGCAAGTGAATTACCTTTAGTCATATTTGTACATTCACTGTTTTTGTGTACCATATTTTTGCCAGCTGTTAAAAGTGGTTCATTGTTGTTGTTTTTTCTTTGCGTTAACCTGCAATTAATGGATGTGTTATACTACTGCTTGAAATAGTTTCTATATACTAGGTCCACCATATTATCATAGTGTTTGAGCATTAGGATACAGCAAGGCCCCATTTTGGTAAATTAAATTAAATATAAGCTATAAAAAGTGACCAAGACATTCCTTTTAACATGGGGTTTATTAAGTTGAGTCCAAAAAGTTCTCATAGTTTGTTCTTGCCTTACGGATCAACAACATAATGTAACATCACACTTTGTACACATTGGTCTGTGATTTTTTTTAATTAAAATATGAGATTGTATTTTAATAACCAGTAACTGAATATCTTGTGTTTAGGTGGCAGTGTGTCCAATTTGAACAGCATGTTGTTGGCTAGATACCATTTTTTTCCTGAAGTGAAGAAAAAGGGAATGGCTGCTCTTCCTAAACTAGCAATATTAACCTCATCACATGTAAGAAGCCCTCCAAAATGCATGAAATACTGTGTATCTCATAAGTCACAATAAAACGAAAAAGTCTGTAATGTGTCATTAGAATCACTCTACTTCACAGTCACCCCCACCATTGCCTGACTCACTGTTATTCTTTCTGTCCCCAGAGCCATTACTCTGTCCAGAAGTCTGCTGCTGTGCTGGGGATTGGCATTGACAATGTGCTGCTGGTGAAGTGTGATGAGAGGTAATGACGATGATAACTGTGGAAATTCTGTGACCAGGGCGAGGCCTCATGGTTAACATGTTCCATCTTGTGTTTCTCTCAGGGGAAAGATGATTCCAGCGGAACTAGAGTCCAGCATCATCACAGCCAAAGGCGCAGTTAGTTGCATTTCACATGAAATGTCTTACCAGTTAAACATTCTTGTGTTTGTAAAACTTACAACAGCTGCATTTCTAGATAATAATACATGGTTGAGTCTTTTATTGTCTGAAACTTTAAAACTCTGAAAAATGTAAGTGTAACCCAGTGTTAAAGAGGGAAAATGCCCATGCATGTGTGTGTTTGTTCACATATGATCCCATTTTACAGTCTACATTGTAGAGAGGCCCGAATTCGGTTTCAGTTCAACCACCTCCAGTGACTCACTCCGAACAACACACGCTACTTACATGCAGCAATAATTTATTCATTAAATCCTAAAATTTCAGTTATACATACAGTATATCACTATACTATAAACTATTAATCCAACTATTTAGATATATAAACACATTAGTAAATGTCCATTTTTGAACCATGCAGCATACAATATAGATGATGAATTAACTTAAACATTAAAGATACATAAAGGACCATCCACAGTCATCTTGAAATGCATCAATGGCAATAGGGGTATGGAAATTTGTTACTTTTTTCAGATTAAAAATGTAATCCCTTTTACATTTTAACCTGCAAAAGCATTTCGGTAGCAGAGAACTTTGTTCAGTCTTAAATTAATCTTTTTTTAATCTTTCCACCATTTATGCTGTTGACTATTTGTGTCCACAGGGTCTGGTGCCATTTTATGTCAATGCCACAGCAGGAACCACTGTCTACGGTGCATTCGACCCTCTGAACGATATTGCAGACATTTGTGAGCGACATGGACTATGGATGCATGTTGATGTATTTCCTGTTTATACATCTGACAATTAAATATTTCCTTCAAATATCCCTAATAGCTGTACTAATAGCTGTAGTTCATCTTCTAAAACAAGGTGAGCGACTTTTACAGATAGATGAATTACTGCTCAATAAGCTTCTTGTTTGCTTGCTTTTCTCCATGCAGGCATCTTGGGGTGGTGGCTTGCTCATGTCGAAGAGACACAGTGCAAAACTGAATGGAATTCACAGGTTGGTTATCCAAGCCCATTACGGACCCAACGATTGCACAATTGTAAAAGAAAAAGAAATGAGCAGTGGCACTCCGAGATTTAAACAAAATCTAAAAAGCCCTTAATAATACATGGCTAGGACTGATTAAAAGCACATTGGCCTACGCGTTGCGGCCATATTGGCCTTCATCAGGGCATAATTGTACTATTGTTTTTGTTTTTTGCTCCTGACAGATTTTTCTGTTTTGTAACAGGGCATCCTCTGTTACCTGGAATCCTCACAAAATGATGGGAGTCCCACTGCAGTGCTCTGCGATTTTGGTGCGCACCAAGGTAAGCGGAATTCGATAGCTTTTTCCTTTGTGTTGCATAAGTAGTTTTAATGCAGTGGTATTTTAAAAAAACAAAAGTTCACTTTTATCAACTAAGTATGTACACCCCTTTATGAATCATGTAGGGTGCATTAGAATTCCAAGTTCTCAGACCTTTTCTACAAGGGCATAGTCAATCCAAGACAAATATTGATATATTCTGATTTGTTTTTTAATGTCACAAAGACAGAGGTAGGAAGAGACAGAGAGAGAATTAAGTATGATCCACTGTGGTTGCCTTGATAGGGCATCTTGCAAGAATGCAATCAGCTATGTGCGGCTTACCTGTTCCAGCCAGACAAACACTATGATGTCTCTTACGACACTGGAGATAAGACACTGCAGTGTGGAAGACACGTGGATGTTTTCAAGTTCTGGCTCATGTGGAAGGCAAAGGTGTGATTAATTTGGATCAACTATATCTATGATTATATCTACGATGATGTCATTGTATGAATGTTTTTTTCATTCCCTTTTCCAGTGTTATCATTCCAGTTTTTTTAGATGTCACTGTTGAACATTGTCCGAAGAATAGCTAAAAGATAAAAGACATTTTGATTCGCCTGATTGTCGAATATATTCATTGTGACACATAGGGCTCAACGGGTTTTGAGGCACAGATCAACAGATGTTTGGATAATGCTGAATATCTGTATGACAAACTCCAGGGCAGAGCTGACTTTCAGCTGGTCTTCAAAAGCAAGGTCAGCTTTGTCTTCTGCTGCTGCACCTTTTCACTAATTTAAGAACCACCAGGGTATGAAACATTTTAGCTAATGGACCCTCCCCTACCAACCATACCCCCCTTTTCTGTTTTCTGATCAGCCAGAGCACAGTAACGTCTGCTTCTGGTACCTTCCGGACAGCGTGAGAAATCTGCAAGTAGGACCAGAGAGGAACAACAAACTACACACGGTAAACACAAACACACAAGACAACAATACACCAAAGGATACTGGTTAGGAAATGTCTCAGAATGATGATGAATATTTGTGGTTCTCCAGGTGGCACCAAAAATCAAGGGGAAGATGATGAAGGAGGGACTGACTATGATTGGGTACCAGCCTCTGGGAGACAAAGTGAACTTCTTTCGTTGTGTGTTCTCAAACCCTGCCACTCAGAGAGAGGATGTAGACTTCTTGCTGGATGAAATTGCAAGGCTGGGTTCTGACCTCTAATTTTTTTTTAAATCTTTTACACAGCTCATAGAAATATAGATATTGTTGATATTGAACACTCCATATTTGACTCTACACTTCTCCCTCTGTAACGCACACAAACACATACACAAACGCATACACAACCATGCGCATGCAAACACACACACACACACACACACAGAAAGAGAGAGAGAGAGAGAGAGAGAGAGAGAGAGGGAGGGAGAGAGAAACTCTCTTTTCGAAACTCACAGTTTTGAATAAAACAATTATTGGAAATATGTGTGAACCTGTGCTTGATATTGCAGTTCACAGAAAAGCACATTTTCTGTTGATGATTTATTTGTGACAAAAAGAAGAATTTCCAAATAGACTAATTATCTATCTATTGAAGTAAAAATATTCTCTCTCTCTCTCTTCGAATGGTAATTATATATAAAATAATTATACATTTTTTTTACTAATTTAGCCAATTTGTCCAGGTTTAATAGTCGTGCTGTATTTTCTCATGTATTGGATCTGTTTGCTTAAATCCACACATTCTTCATCATAAAAAAGTATCTCGTGACACACCACTTGAAAGAATATCTCTTTCAAGTTTGGGTAAACAAAGGCGTACAAGGCGGGACAAAGGAAAGTCACTGTAGTCTATTCTATGCAGTGAATTGCTTCAAGGGGAGCCAGTACATCATACTGTAGGGTGCAGATGTCTTTTTGTTTTATGATTGCATCACCCAAGATCAGGAGGATAACAGCTGTTGATGTCCTCTGAAAAGACTAAGGTCAACAAATACCCACCCATGTGGCTTTCTTTGAGATTTTCAATGAGTCTGTTGCCTAATAACCTCATTGAGATTTGTTGCTTAAGAACCCCAAAAGGTTTGTTTTATTTTCCATGTTGCAATTCACATACATGCTGGACACTGTAAGGAGATGACTCCAGCAATTACTACAAATATGAGTTAATAACATCTCTCATCATATAGATTAAAATATATTACTTGCTATTTTATTTGTTGTGTACAACAAATTTTGGTTTACAATAAAAAAAAATACTGTATATTTTGTATTATTATCAGTAATAATAACTATAATATAAATCATAGTTGTATGTGATTTTTTGTGTCAAAGATGCTCAGAGATGAGGCATTGTGGATCTTACGATGCAGATGGATCCATGTACGAGGGCAGCAACACAGGAAGCTTTGTCCTCAAAGGATTGCAGCCTTTTGTTAGGGATGGAGAGTAGGCCCTTCTGTGGAGCACAGATTGTGGGAAGGGGTGTAGGTCAGGAGAGGGATTGATAAGCACAGGGCATTGAGGGATTTATAACCAAGGAGGAGGATGTTGTAGGAGATACAAGGCTTAACCGCAGCCAGTGAAGTAGCCTAAGGGTTGGGGTGGTATGCTACTAGGCTTAGTGCAGGACAGAGACAGTTCTTGACATACTACAAGTTGTCCAGGGCTTTGATGGGCTAGCCAAATAGGATTTCACTGAAGTAGTCCAGATATTAAGGATTATAGTTGCTGAGTTTAAGAGTGATGGCAATATTCATTAGGCAGGTAGGTAGAAAGCAGATATAAACATGCGTTTGATATCGAAGACTGAAAGCCGAGTCCAGGACAACATGGTTGCAGCTTTTCTGGGAAAGATGAGATGGAGCAGCAAATGACATCTGTGTGTACATCTGCCACCCTGTGGTGTTTATGATGTCAGTACACTTAAAAAGTGCTGCTTTGCACCAATGCAAAAAAACCCGAAGGACAACATGCTGTATTATTTGTTTTACGTTTGTTTAATTTGCTCTATTTTTTCTGCAGTATTCTTGCTTCAAAATAGTACAAATTAAACCAAGGTCAAGATACATACAGTACATTGCCTTATTTTTTAAAGTTGGTTTTAGCACTTCCCAGGTAAGGTAGTATTGCAACAATGCTAATTGTAACAATACAATACAACAGTATTTGCTAAAACCAATAATCTATTACTTGTACAAAGGTTAATCTGTATTCTTGCTTTATCAACTTCCCTTTTATAGTGGGCATATATATTTACATATTAACAGATTAATCATACCTGCTTACTCTATTGCACCATTGTTTAATATGTGCATGTGTTCACATGCCCTCACAAGCACCTGGCAACATGGTACTATTGAAATCTTTGCTCAGAGCCTATTTTGTTGTCACACAATATAAGAATCTGTCCTATTATCACAAGCCCTGATAATCCTTTCAGTAGCAATGGGATGTTGCAGTGTTCCAAATATGTGCTTATTTGGTGATGTGGCTGAAAACAAACCACTTGCTTTTTTCATATGTAAGGATCTGGATTCAAGGATGACTACTGTGAATCAGCACAACAAAGGAGCTTTGCGTTATCACAATAAAGGGTGCTTCAGAGGAGCTCCCCCGCTGCACGCTCTTGTGTTTAGTTAGGTGTCACACCCCATCTTATCTGATCTTATCTGTGGTCTGCCAACATTTGGTGTGGCTACTCAGGTCATTAATAGGACATGACACTTAAGGGTATATTGTATTCTGGATAATGCTATGAGATGTACATATCATGTTTGGTTTCATTCTGATGGTCTCAATGTGAGTGGTATACTGGTCTGGGTACTGAAGCAGACTCGGGTTATTCTAATAAAGATCTCAGATCCTAAGGTTACTGAGTAATGTGGGGCAGTGGGCTGTCTCCAACGCCCCTGCCCCCAAGATAACACCTCATGGTGTGCTGAACAACTGGCATCAGGTTGGCTACTTAAGGCAATGTTAGTGAAAAACTCATTGAGCTGTCTCTTTCACCTACGACGCCCCAACACGCTGTGTGTCTCTCTCTTCCTCTCTCTTTCTCATTTGGGGTTTTGTTTGGTTTCTTTATATCTCTGGTTGAGTTGGTCGTTACAGTGAATCTCTGTGTTAATTGTAAAGGTTAACTTGCATTTGGTTAATAAACTGTTCATTCATTTACCATTCACATAGCCTATATCTCTTCGTGTGCCATGCCATTACTGTGCTATTATCTCTTAAGCTGTATGGTGATCTTGGAGGTAACTTTATTATTTCATGGAGTCAGATAAACGGGTCATATAAGTGTTACTCTAATGTTTGCCATGCACATGTTTATAATTATTTCCATTCCATAAGTCCAGAACATGCGATAACCTTCGTCCACACTCAGCTCCGTCGTTGGTCTGAGAAAGTGGATCCTTACACATATATTCATTAATAATACGAGTAATAAGAAATGTGACAGTAAACATTCTCACAAAAATATCTATAGGTATTCATACTGGTTTTATATACAAAAGAAAGTGTTATAATAATAAATCATTTACTACAGGTAAATTTGTTGACTCAGTCAGCATGGTGGTTGGAAATCAGGAACAAGGTTTTATTAACATTGATGCATTGATGGAGAGCGAGTCATAGTTTGAGGCAAAGTTTAGCCAGCATCACTGCCAGAAGGCCACGGCCTAGGGCCTCGCCTTATCAGCAGATCAGCCAGCTATCCAGGACCTGGTCATGCTTCTCTCACACCTGTCCCCAAGTTTCTCTTTCCACACTGAACAATGGTTATTCTGAACTTAAATGTCAGACACTGGGTATACCCAGTGTCACCAGCCCTACATGAATATTCAATAGGGAGTTATATGAGAAAGAGGTCTCTTCCTTATCACATCAGAGAAGGTGCCAAACCAATGTCTGTATGTTAATTAAAAGACGGGGACAGTTTTCTCAGATAGACCAAATGGGGAAACCAATACACGTATAACAGCTCTTCACACCTCACCTCTTAAGCCACAGACACACATGGGCAGTACTTAAAATAGGAAGCTGTTTTGCAAAGCTCTGATTCTGAGGAAGGAGCACAAAATAACGAAGAAATACAAAATAATAATAAAGAAATGTGTTAACATTAAAATTATTACACAGATTCCTTCAGCTAATGATCAAATACCTGTTGTAAATTCTGTAAATGTAATGTTTCTCATAAATCATCCTATTATATTTTCTCCCCAGTATACCTTGCAATTAGCCTGGTAAACCAGCCCTTCATACTTAATTTCATTTTGTACAGAGGGTCTGGCCTTGCTGCATTGAGAAATGATTTCTTCTTGGAGGTGTGAACTCTGCCTTTAACCCAATCGCTAACATCTGGTCGTCACGTATGCAATTAGACTACCTACGCACTACAATTCAAGTGTAGCACACAAAGTCAACGTTATCGCTCATAAACAGTCCCTCTGCTTACTGATTGGCTTGGATTCGCGTAGTCTGAATGAATGGCAATGGCAGCAAGGCCAGACCCTCTGTACAAAATGAAATGAAGTACGAGGGGCTGCTTTACCAGGCTACCTTGCCAGATCAACACAATCTAAAACATATAACTGTATTAATCTAATATGGATACTGTGTTCTTGTAGAAGACAAAACAGACAAAGCAAACATTTCAACAAAAATGTACTTTTAGATTTGCTGAACTTTGACATATCTGTACTGTTTGGTACAATGAATGCCAAGTGATTAGTCAATAAAGGTCTAATTTAGATGCCATCAAACTGATTTTGTAATGAAAGCTTACTGAAATACAGACAAATCAATTGTTTTTAAATTAGAAAACAGATAGAAAAAGGTACTATGTTTTGTTTTTGCTAACAGGTTCTGACAGTTTCAAGTAAATTCTCAGGTATATTTAAAAGACACTATGACATTATAAGACACACTATTTGCATTGTGCAGGACAGTATATCATTGTGGATACTGTCCATTTATATGAACACATTTTTGAAATGCAATGATCAGGAATGTTTTATATAATAACTACTGTGCTGTAAATAAGAAAACCCCATCACCACCTAAATGCCCACTGATATGTTTCATAGTCATTTTACATTGGTACACAACAAAACATTTCTTCACAGCCTTTTTACAGTAATACGTGTCACAGTGTCAGTGAAACATCAAATTATTTTATCTGTGTCTTTATCCACATGATATTATTGTGAAGGGTTTTGAGACACATGTGATATTTTGCAAAATTATCCCTAACAGCAAGAGCAATATGACAAAGACTAGGAGTACTGTGCAAACCTTAGTCCAACATGACTGCTTAACTACCTGCTGCTCTCTCTGATCCCTTCCCCTCCCTCCCCTCCCCCTCCCCCTCTCCAAATCTGTCACCACACCCTCTGCAACTGTCACCACAGAGAGCCTCTTCTGACTGGAGCTGGCCAGGCAGGGGGCAAGTTCCCCTGGCAACGGAGGAGGAGGAGGTTCAGCTTCCACTGCCATGGGCAGCAGGTAGCAGCCATCGTCAGGCAGGCACATGAACACAGGCATGCGTGGGGCTAGGAAGTGGAGAGCCTGTGGATCATCCGGGAGTTGGGAGACCAAGAGGCCCTCGGGAAAGCTGGTTAGTGCCCGGCACCACGGGCAGGCTAGCGTGCACTGGCTCCCACACATGCGTGTCAGGCACACTGAGCAGCAGGTGTGGCCGCAGCCCAGCAGCTTGGGCCGCCGCTGGCTGCTGTAGGAATGGAAGCATATCTGGCACTCCAGCTGCGAATCCGCACCCCGGCTGGCCATTGAGGCTTACAATAAGACTGACAGGGGGAAATGTATTCAAGCAGGTTACAGTTTTTCGGGTTTAGAGCCGTAGCCACGTGATGGAGGACATGTGTATGGAGTGAGGTATCATGAAGTAACACAATGGGTCCACTCAACACAGTCTACTTCTCATTCTTCACCAAGTCATCCTCAGTGATGCACTTAAGCTCTCCTTATCGATTTAGGGCTCAACTTATCTGTGGAGGAAGAAGAGGAGCACATGTCAGAGCAGGAAATATAGAGATGTTCAATCTACATAATCAACTCACAAGACGAAAATGGAGCAGATGTTTTCACTCCTGTGTTTGCACAGTGTATTTTGTCTAAGATGAACCAAAAACAGATCACTTCACTGGAAAGAAAGACTTGACTTAAGGTCATAGATAAGAGTAACACAGATCTTAAGGTTACAAAGGTTGAAATGAATTAACAAAAAAGGTGTAAAATAATAGAGTAAGATGGACCATTCTCTCCAGGAACAATAACTATAAGAATAACTATAATGATGCCTTTTCTGAAATTATTGTAACTTTGGTGGATGGCGGAAATCACAACTTAACTTTAAACACAATAGCAGGGCTGGATTACATTGTTGGGATCACTTTCAGAGCAATTTCATCAGTGATAAAATCACTGCAGCCATTTGTATGTATTTGTAATCCATTGCAATTTACAGCATTCCACAATATGTTAATTGGTATACTCACTACAAGAATCTTTAAAATATTGTTCTTCAGTGTGGACACTAATTTAAGTTACATTTATTGTTATCATTATAGTTTTTGCAGTGAATAGGCCAATGTGAACACAGGATCTTTCTGTTGTTTTTGGACACACTCTTTCTGGTGATGGGTAAACTCCTGCTTAAGACTGGTTTGGTACTTCAAAACATGTGATAAAAAAATTTAACATTTATACTCTTATTCAAATTTGCTCACTGATGCTCCTTTGCACTAACAGCAGAGCTGTTTCTAGAGTCTGATGGGGACGCAAGCCAGAAATTCACAATTTTCATTTAAAAGTGTACTGCCATTGCTGTAGTTTGAGGTCTCCCAGCCACTGGAGTCCCTGTAGTGGCCTGTGGGCCCCAAGCAGTTGCCTCTGTTGTCTTTTCACAAGCTACGCACCTGCCTAACAGTGAAACCAATTAACCTAAAAGGATATGCATATTCACATTTTGACACTGCTAGCTAGGATGAAACAGTTTACAGTCTGGGTTCTATTTTGGTGTGTCATAGAAACTGTTTATTAACCCTCTGATGCATGACTTTAAAATGTGTTTTTACTGTTGTTAGGGCATGAAAAAAAAACAAATATTAACTTTTGTTTTCAAAACATTGTTTTGTTTTGTTTTTTTTCAGAAAGTTACAGACATGTCCACTACAGTGGACTACATGCACTGAGCACTAAACATAAAACAGTATGAGCTTCATGGAAGAATGAATCAAACTGAGTTTTATCATTAATCCATTCGCATGTATTTCATTGTATGCTTTGGAAAACACTTAAACATACCTTCACACACTTTAACATTCTATAGCCCTATTGTTTAGCCCTAAAGAGGAAAACAAAGTGCTCACAAGATTAAAGCTTCCATGTAAGCTAAACATCTCTTAAAAGAGCAATCATTTTTGTGAGTCCATACTTCTTTAAGAATGCATCCTAGGCTTCATGAAAGTTGGCAAACCATCGAGGGCACAGTGCCACGCGACACTGCATGCATATGTCTTCCGTGTGCATGCAGTACTGTGGTACCTGTTTTCATTTTTGACCTGGTTGAGCTTGGGCCAGTGATTTTCTGTGCTGAACCTGACCTCACTGGGCACTTTGGTCACTGTCCTGCGCTTTGCTGGAGGCTGTGTGCCACTGGGTCTTCCTCTTCTGCTTTGCTGGAGGGAGCCAGCATTTATCAGTGCACATACCACAGAAGCTTTGAAGATGAGGAGATTCATACTTCATATTTTCCAGTCATAAGGTAGAGGTGCCAGCCATTAACAATGGTCACATCCAAAAAACAAACAAACACTTGGATGTACCACCGCTTGTTTCTACGTCTGTGAGGGGTACATTGCCACACATTGGTTAAAGATCCACCCCACCAGTTACCAGTTATATGCAGTTACAAATGGACTATGGAATGACATGGAAAACACAGTCAAAGTATGAACATCGCCTACCTCTCTACCCAAAGCGTTTACACACCAGTGCGAGAGTGTCATGGCTACACAACAACTCACACACGTAGTGTGGGAGCATCCTTGGTAAAGATAACTCATAGAGGTTTTCAGTATCTTCCCCTTAAATAGCCAGTCCTGACCCTTTGTTCAGAGCACACCATGAGGTGTTATCTTGGGGGCAGGGGGGCTGGAGACTAGCCTGGTAAACCCGCCCCTCGTACTTCATTTCATTTTGGACCGGGTCTGGACCGGAATTTCTTGAGGGTCATTTAGTCGGCCCCAGCAGGGCCGATCCAGTCAGCGAACAGAAGGTGTGTTCGTTAGCGGTGACGTTGACCTTGTGTGCTACATTTGAATTGTAGTGCGTAGGTAGGCTAATTGCATATGTGATGCCCAGGTGTTAGCGATTGGGTAAAGGCAGAGGCTTGTTTTAAACTTCAGCAGAGTCCACACCTCCAGGAACAAATCGTTCCTGACGGTGTCTGTTCCAGACCCTCTGTACAAAATGAAATAAAGTACGAGGGGCTGGTTTACCAGGCTAGCTGGAGACCACTGCCTCAAACCTTCAGAATGTGAGACTTTTTTATAATAACCAGAAACTAATTCAGAACTGAGACCAGTATACCACTCACATTGAGACCATCAGAATGAAACTAAACATGGTATGTAAATCTCATAGCATTATCCACATACAATATACCCTTAATTCTCATATACTTGTTCTAAGGATGACCTGGTGACACAACCCCACACCCTACTGGTTGTAGGGCCCAGATAAGAGCACAGTGGGGTGTGAGCCACATAATTAAAAGGCAACAAAGAGTTCAGGGTCTGCAGAGGGTTTTCGTGGACTCAAACAATAGAGCAAATGGCCTTTTTGAAGGCCCTCTGTGGGTCATCAACAGCACAAAGCCTTACTGGAGCCTTACACACCAAAATGTGACTGAAGGTTAATATCGTAATTGTATTTAATAAAATGAATGAGGACCAGGGGCAAAGCCAGAAATGTTGAGCCTTATAACAAAATAATTTTTGGCCTCATTATTCTTAGTAGTAATATTAAATAATGTTCTCGTAGGGGCTCCTGTCAGTGCAGCAGAATCATCTCCCATCTCCCATCCCTGTTGCTACATTCCTGATGAGGACTCACTGACAACTGACAAAGAGTAAAGCAGAATAAAGTACAAATGAGGAAGTAAATCTTATGCCTCCAGTTCTGAATATTGTGACATTAACACTGCAACGCTGCACAACTCACCAGAAGTTAGTAAGCAGACTAGCCTGAGGGGAAACTGTACTGACATGCTAGATCTGTATCAACCTTCACTATGTTGCACAGTGCTCAGTGGACATAATTGTGGAAGATTTGAGTCTGTTCATTAAGTAGTGAGCTTTTCTGAAGAAAAAATATGTGGATTTTGCACTAAAAGAAATGCCTATTTATACACTGCACTGCGCATGGTCATGTATAAACATGTTTAGATGTTTCTATGCCACTGCAAATAGCAAACCACAGAGAGATGTGTTGTTTGCCCGCACCTCCTTGTTCTGACATGTTTAAGTACCTACCAAACCAGAATATCCACCCCCATCACGTATGGTGTTCTAGGTAATCTGTCCAGATATGCATGAACGTGAAAAACAATGTACAGAAAGCCAGCACAGAAAATCTCACAGAAAAGGGCAAAGTCCCTCTTTGTGGCAGCACAATTGTTGGAAACTAAGGACACAACAAGAAGCGGCCTGTGAAATTGTTCACGTAGGCAAGGGAAAGTTTAGGTAATACATAAAAAACAGCATGCTTGCACGCTTCCCCTTTCAAGGCTGTCTGGGCACACTATGGGAAACCTCGACCTTCTGAGGTAACATAGTCGCACCGGCCAATATTATGTGGCGATTACTACAGGGCACATTTCTTGAGGGTCACCGTCTTATGAAACAGTAAATGTAGCCAAATAGACACCTTGCTGGCTGGACCAATTCAGAATTTCGTTATATATCTGATTTAGTCGTGTAAGTCTTCTAAGAAGTGCCTGAACAGAAGGTACCA
This sequence comes from Coilia nasus, assembly GCA_027475355.1. Taxonomy (NCBI): domain Eukaryota; kingdom Metazoa; phylum Chordata; class Actinopteri; order Clupeiformes; family Engraulidae; genus Coilia; species Coilia nasus. Next base: position 23,188,291 of record CM050221.1, read on the forward strand.
ATTAATAAAATTGTCGACTTACTCCGCAAACACGTGTGGGTTGTTTCGGCAACATAGTGCTATCGAAACTGTTTAGGTTAATAAGTTAATTAGGATACATTTTATTATCCCATGACTTACCCTTTTTACTTAGATGAGATACTGCAGGCACCGTCAAGTGTATTCCTCTGTCGTCTTGTGCAGTGTCACAAAATGTTTTGACAGCTGAGTAGAACACGGCGACTTCTTGACACACCCCTGTCTAGAACTTAACTGTAGCCAATGGCGTATAACCTTCTCTAACTCCCTAATATTTCAAACCACGCCCACACCGTGACAACAGCCAAGTTGGTCAAGCCTACACTACAGCGTAGTACACGCACATCATACATACTTTCACCCACAGTGCATGATTTACAGGTTTCCATAAACAAAACAAAAAATCAAAACGACTCACATAAATTAGTTTTAACTAAATGACCAATGATTTTTACAAAGCAGATAGCCCCACCTGTTAGAAAATATATGTTATTTGTGAAAATATATAGGCCTATTTGTGTGAGCATGCTACTGGGCATTGTTACGTCCTAGTTTGTCGTCAGCGTGTTGACTCCCCCTGCTGGCACTGATGTGCCAGGATGCTGGTTGTGATTTCTTGTAGCCTGGGCGTGCCCATACTGCCTGTGACGCTGCATTTACATTTCGCGAGCAAGTCAGTCTGGCCAAGCTGCCTATCTAAACCATTTCTGCTCAGTCCTCAAATAGGGGGCCAATGAAAATCGAGCATTTCAAAAGGCAATGACGCGGTAGTTTGGCAACCGGAAATCTATCTGTCAGTAGGCGCATTTTACTTGACCTAGACGTTTGCATCCGTTTGCAGTCTGACGCTGAAAATGTTGCATTGTGGTTAGAAATTGTGTCTGACATGCCCGAAATGTGTGAGGTTGTCACGAGTTGTCACAACAATGCGACCATGACACATGACCCGAAAACTCGCGGGAGCATGACGCTTACAGACAAATCGTACAGACTTTTGCAGTTGCCTCCACACAACTGCAAGCGGCTAGCTAACGTCTCCTCGGTGACGCTACTTTGCCGTGGTTGGTTAAAAGTTTACCGACGTCTGTGCAGGTGCATTGTCCGGTGCTCCCCCACTCAACTTGTCATTCAAATATGTACGTTATTTTACTCCAATTTGAAGACAAATGTCTTCTCTCTATTTTTACCTTGTTCTGATTGTTTTGATGCGTTTATCTGATGCTCACAAGCCTGGCCTTATATTTATTTAATTATTAACCTCATTTCTATTTCATTGTCTGCGTTATATACCTACTTGTGGTCTTTGTTTTATGTTTTGCTTTCTTAGTTTTCATGTGTGTGTTGTGGAGCACTTTGGGGCAACTCGTTTTGTTCCAATGTTAATCTAAACAATATGAAAGACTCGACTTGAATTGAACTCTCAGTGCACCCCACTACAACCATAGACTGTATAGGACTACAACCCCCGCCCTCCCTCTCCACACATGACTTGTGTGTCATCTGCTACGGAGATCGAGGAGGCGCGAGCCCAGTCTCGTGTAAGATTTGTGTTTGACTTTATTTTCCGCATTTAATGCCCACCCCTGCTGTGACTAGCAATTCTCTTTGACGTTTGCAGCCAGGTGCAGACGGGCGAACTGGAATCTAAAACACGGCTACTGTCTACATGGCGAACGTGGAGCAACCGTAAGATTTCAATGCATCTGTAGCTGCTGTTTGGACGAATTCAAAAGGAAGTTCTATCTAAAAATAGAGCAAAGGGCAGCACTTGAAGCATTTGTTGCGGGAAAGGGCGTTTTTGCAATGCTACCGACCAGCTTCGGTAAAAGTTTAATTTATCAGTTAGCCCCGCTGGTAGCCACGTCCACGCTTTGCGCGGATGCTGTTGTTGTGGTCATGTCGCCTTTGATCGCCCTGATTCGTTTTTCGAATATCAATATTGAATGACCAACACCAGCCACTCTCATGTTCACCTCACAAGTCCGACAAAAATCATTTAACGCCATTGCTATATGACTACAGATTACTACTACTTTTTGTTTGGATCAAGCAGTTTCTTTCGCTACGTATACATCAGGACAGAGGGGTGTGATTGGTTGAAGCTTCGTCCAGTAGCAAACAGAGGCATTTGAAAGAGGCGGGTTAAGCCCGCCTTCTGAGAAATGGATTTACAACACAGCTTGGCCAGACCAATGCTCTCAGAGCATTGACAAGTCGCAATAGCCAGGCTAGATTTCTTGTGCAGGTGTTCCGAATTGGGACAGGTATAAAGGATCAGCTGACGGCACACTCGGCGGCGCTTCCTCCTCTCGGAGTTTTGATTGCTGTTCTTGGTTTCCCCTAGACTGATTGGCTCTACATTTTCACTACTGTACCGAGTTCTGTGTCTTTGAAGGTAAGGTCTCAACTGCTGGCAGAGGTAGTTAAAGGTATCCTTGCCCATCCTGAAATTATGCCTCCAGTCTGTCACGGAACCCAGACAGACAAAACACGGACCCAAGTGCGTAACCTGGGACAAAGTCAAACACCCTAAAGGGTGAGCAGGTGAATGCCGCCACTAGTGGTAGCACACTGGAGGGTAGGTGGCTGTGCTCGGCGACCAGGACCCAATGGCAGGCGCGGAGTCAGGGACAGGCAGGAGTCGGTACCGGAGGGCTGGAGAACCAGGGAGAGCCGAGGACGGACCGGGGTCGAAGCCAGGAGCAGGTGACTCAGACGGGCAGGAGTCGGCACCGGAGGGCTGGAGAACCAGGGAGAACCAGAGGCGGACCGGGGTCGAAACCAGGGGCTGGAGAGTCAGACAGAGTCAGGCAGGCAGGAGTCGGCACCGGAGGACTGGAGAGCCAGAGAGAGCCAGAGACGGACCGGGGTCGAAACCAGGGGCTGGAGAGTCAGGCGGAGTCAGGCAGGCAGGAGTCGGCACCGGAGGACTGGAGAGCCAGGGAGAGCCAGAGACGGACCGCGGTCGAAACCAGGGGCTGGAGAGTCAGGCGGAGTCAGGCAGGCAGGAGTCGGCACCAGAGGACTGAAGAGGCTGACAGACAGACAGGGGAAACACAGGCACAGATGGGAAACGAGCAAACACCGGGAGATAACAGCCAAACAGACGTGAAGAAGTCAGGAGTCAAAATAGCTTGCCGAGGACTACACCGTGGTTCGCAGACGGACTGACAAGGAGTGAGTGAGAGAGGCGAGTATAAGTAGTGGAAACCCCGGGAACTAAACGAGCGTGAACGAGGAGTGCAGGTGAGTAGAATGATTGAATAAACTCGTGATTGTCACAAACCAGGAAGTGCAGGTGAGACGGATGATTACAGCGATCGTGAAGCGAGGAGGGCGAGTGAGAGAGATAATCTAATGAGGGTCTAAACAAGAAAGTACAGGTGCAGTGAATAAACAGACAACGTGGGGAAGGAGCAGTACAACATGGTAGAGTGAACCTAATAGACTAACAGGTGGGTAACAATAAAAAACACACACGAAAAATCCCAAGCCCAGAGCGACACCGTGACAGAACCCACCCCCCCAAGGGACGGCCCCAGAAGTCCCAAGAAAAAAAAAAAGAAAAAACACCAACCGGGTGGGGGGGGGGGGGGGAGAGACAAGGGGTTAGAACTCCTCGGAACGGTCCGACAGCAGGGCAGCGTCCTCCTGAGTAGCCCGGCTCCCCCGGCGGGCGGAGGAGGAAGGACATATAATGACTGCCGCCAGAGAGTCAGCGATGTATTCCTCCATGGCCCTCTTCTCCGGACCCGAAAGAGAGTATAATCGACCACGAGGAGGAGTGGAGCCGGGGACCAGGTCAATAGCACAGTCATAGGGATGAGGAAATGTCTGGCGGTGTCTTGGGTGAAGCGGATGAGGCTGCTGGAGCCGCAGAGCGGAGACAGGTTTGGTGGCAGTTCACTCCCCACTCTACTATGGCGCCAGTACGCCATTCAATGCGGGGGTTGTGTAGCCGGAGCCAGGGAAGCCCCAGAACGATGGGCTCACTCGGAGAAGCGAGGAGATGGAACCGGATACGCTCCTGATGGATTCCTGAGGATAACAGCCCCACAGAGTCCGTCACATGAGTAATCCGGGCCAGCAGGTGGCTGTCCAGGGCTCGAGCGGGAACCGGAGAGGGCAAACGATGGCTATTTATCCCCATCTGCTGGGCCAAAGTGGTGTCCATGATATTTGCCTCCGATCCAGAGTCAATGAGGGCCGCAAGAGAGCGAGAGTGAGTGGGGAGTTGGATGGTGACCTGAAGGAGGGGCCTATTTCCCCGGGGAGCGTTAAAAGATGCTGAGCTCGAACGGATGCTCCCTAAATCCGTCGAGCTCGCCCTCCCCTCCACAGTACAAACACAGGCCCCCTGCCAGTCGGCGATGTCGTTCAGTGGGGGAGAGTGAGGTCCTGTCTACTTCCATAGTCTCCGGTGAGGCCTGACGAGAACCAGAGGGACGACTGGACGAGGCGGCTCCCCCTTCAGAGGAGCGACGAGGAGGTTGGGCGACACGACCCTTCTCCCGACGACGAGCCTGTATCCGTCGATCGATGCGTGTCGTGAGCGCGATAGCCTCAGGAGTCTCGTGGGGAACCAACTCGTCCTTGACGTAATCCACTAGGCTGTGGAGGTAAGCGTCAACAACAGCCTCCTCATTCCAGCGGCTTCTGCTGGCGAGGGTACGAAAGTCTATAGAATAATCCGCCACAGTCCTTCTGCCTTGACGTATCTCCATGAGTTCGCGGGAGGCGTCTGTTGCGGGAGAACCCGCGCCGAACACCTTCTGTAGTTCTGCCGCGAACTGGTTGAAAGAGACACAAGAGGAGGACTGACGCTGATATTCTGTGGTTCCCCACAGTCTAGCCCACCCTGTCAGCAGATTTATAGCAAACGCCACCCTCGCCGCATCCGAGGCGAAGTTTTGTGGCTGGAGGTCAAAAGTTAGTCGGCAATTGGTAATAAACGCGAGAACCTCCTCCAGATCACCCCCAAAGCGCTCAGGTAGCCCAATCTTCGGCTCGGAACTGCTAGCGGCGAGAGGAAGGCTCGGCTGAGCTGGGGTGGCAGAAGATCGTCCAGCAGAGGGAGCTGCGGAACTGCTATCTTCAGATGGCGCTACCCGAGCAGCTATCAGGGCTAGTTGTTGAGCATGCTCAGTGTCTCGCTGCTGGAGAAGCAAAACAAGTTGCCGAATGTGTTCCGTAGTAGCCATCAGAGATGCCACGTCACCAGAGACCCGCCCTAACTCTCTCTCCGACTGCTCCAGGCGTTGCAGGGCGGAGGGAGGCGCTGGTGACTGGCCTAAGTCCATTAGTTGGTCCGCTGGGTCCATAATGGTCAGTCCGTTCTGTCATGGGACCCAGACAGACAAAACACGGACCCAAGTGCGTAACCTCAAACAAACGGGTTTTATTGAAGGGTTCGGGGAATGGGACAAAGTCAAACACTCTAAAGGGTGAGCAGGTGAATGCCGCCACTAGTGGTAGCACACTGGAGGGTAGGTGTGCTCGGCGACCAGGACCCAATGGCAGGCGCGGAGTCAGGGACAGGCAGGAGTCGGTACCGGAGGGCTGGAGAACCAGGGAGAGGACCGCCTGTTAGAATTTTGCGTGACACGGGCGAAACTTTTGTTGCCGAATCTGTCTTGCCCTTCTCTGCTTTGTCCAGTGTGGGGAAAACCATTTTAATTCAGGGGATTGGGATGAAATCTATGTCTGTTCCTCTCCACAAAATAGTTTTAAACTCAGAGCTTGTGGAGGGGGAGGTGATTGTTGTTATTCGCCCTGAGTTGCCAGTACCTGGCATTGATGTTATTCTGGGAAACCGGCTGGCTAAGGATAAGGTGTGGCCTAGTGTGCCAGCATCACCTGTTGTGAGTGCTGAGCCGGTAGAGGCTGGTACAACAGATGATTGTGCAAATGAGTTTCCGGACGTGTTCACTGCATGTGCAGTGACTCGTGCGAAGAGCCGCGTTAAAGCAGCTGATGCACAGTCAGATGTGAAGCTGAAGATTCCCACTTGTCCGATTTTGCCTGAATTGTTTGAGCGTAGCGATTTTATTTTGTCTCAAGAACAAGATGATAGTTTGGCTGAGTTGTATACTGTGGCGTTGCCTGCAGATGAAATGGAGAATGCTGATCGGGGATATTTTATCAGTGATGGAATGCTTGTCAGGAAGTTTGTACATTGTAAGGGTGAGGTAAGCGATACATTGTTGCAGATTGTTGTGCCAAAGAAGTACAGGGGGGAGGTGTTGCGGACTGCGCACGGAGAGGGTGCAGGGCATTTTGGGGTAAATATAACTTATGATTGGCTTGTACAGCACTTTTTTTTGGCCGTGTTTAAAACGTGATGTGGCAGCGTTTGTAAAGACGTGCCATACATGTCAACTGACTGGTAAGCCGAATCAAACCATTTCGCCCGCGCCTCTACATCCAATCCCAGCAGTGTGTCAACCTTTTGAACATCTGTTGATTGACTGCGTGGGTCCCCTGCTTTCATCGAAGTCAGGTGCTGTTCACTTACTCACCGTCATGTGTCAAGCTACCAGATATCCCGCAGCTTTTCCATTGCTTTCCATTCACTTTCTCAGTTTATATCAGTTGTTGGCATTCCAAAAGTTATTCAATCCGATCGTGGCAGTAACTTTACATCAAAGGTATTTGCGGAGGTTTTGAAAGAACTCCGAATCAAACACAACCTTAGTAGTGCTTACCATCCTCAGAGCCAAGGTGCTCTTGAGCGATTTCATTCAACTCTTAAACCCTTGCTTCGCGCTTACTGTGTGGAGATGCAACGTGACTGGGAGGAAGGTCTCCCCTGGTTGCTTCTTGCAGCCCGTGAAGTGTCGCAAGACAGTTTGGGTTTTAGCCCAAACAATCAAATAGAACAAAACTTTATTAATCCCTCCAAAGGGGTCTTTCAGTGAAACTGGGATTCCAGGAGCAAAACATCAAATTAGACTCAAAACACAACATACAGCAGGTAATGAGTCTTAGATCTTTGGTCTTACTGAATAAGGAGACAGATGTTCCAAATAGAAAAGTTTTAGTGCATGTGCAGTCCAGTCCACTAGGCTGACACCTTCCTACCCTCACCTCCCCTCTTCTTTCTACCTTCTCCTCACCGGAGTGTAGAGTTGTACTGACATAACAGTTTTTGGTTGGTTGGTTGGCTGCTCATGGTGATGAGCAACCTGTTGTTGGTCAGGCTTCTCTATGCAATTGGTGACAAAGTTGTAGGCAACTGGACTTGCAGAGGGTGGACTGGCCATGATGCTCAGCAGTTTGTTCAAAGTCCTCTTTATTTGTAAATATACAATACTTTGTGTAAAATGTTGAATTTGTATTGTTAGTTTGATCAATGTACACATTAATGTTTGTTTTTGACAAACTTTTTCTGTTTTTGTGATCAACATACACCCTGCAAGCACACCCTTTCCCCCAGTAAGTGTTTTACTATCTGTAGTGTAGTGCCAAAAAATCCTTTCAGTAGAGTAGAGTAGAGTAACTTTATTGATCCCGAAGGAAATTAAGGTGTCCAGTAGCATACACATAATACACATTGCAAAAAACATATCAAGCCTATTGCACACGTCAGCATAATACAACATTCACTGAACTGAGGGAAAAAAAAAAAAAAAAAAAAAACATTGTAATGATAATAAGTAAGGTAATAAGAATTCCACGAGGTAAACAAGTGTCGTGATAAGGTGCTTTGTGGTAGATAGATTAAAGTGTCCCAGTAAAATTGTCCATTAATAAGAATTCCACGAGGTAAACAAGTGTCGTGATAAGGTGCTTTGTGGTAGATAGATTACAGTGTCCCAGTAAAAAAGTCCAGTGTTATAGAAGGGTCCTTTAGTGCAGCAGTTATAGAAGGGTCCTTTAGTGCATTAGTTATCAGGATAGTGCAGTATATTGCTGTCCATAGTCGTATAGTAGTCACCACCAGGGACAGCATGTGCGTGTGCGTGTGCGTGTGCATGTGCGTGTGTGTGTGTGTGCTCAAGCACTCCAGTCCATGATGCTCAGCTCCTTCTGTGTGCTGTTATACAGTTGTATGGCCCTGGGGACAAATGACCTCCGCAGCCTGTCGTCTGCAGGAGAGGGACCGGAGTCTGTTGCTGATTAAACTCCTCTGATTGATGATGATGGTGTGTAGGGGGTGGCGGTCGTTGTCCAGTATGGAGTGCAGCCTGTCCAGACGCCCATTGTCTCTTTTCCTAGTGCTGCCACCCCAGCATACCACAGCATAGAACAGCACACTGGCCATAACAGACTGGTAGAACATCAGCAGGAGTCTGTTGCAGACATTGAAAGACCTCAGCCTCCTGAGGAAGTACAGCCTGCTCTGTCCTTTTCTGTAGAGTGCATCTGAATTAGTAGACCAGTCCAGTTTATTGTCGAGGTGTACCCCCAAGTACTTGTAAGTGCAGACTGTCTCGACATTCTCCCCATCAATCGTGACAGGCACCAGCGGCGGGGCGGTTCACGAAGTCCACGAAGTTCACGAAGTCCACCACCATTTCCTTGGTTTTGGTGGTGTTCAGTTGCAGCTGCATCAACAACCTCCCAGTACAGATTGTCCAGAGCACAAAGTTTCTGGGCATACACATAACTGACGACCTCTCATGGACTCTCAACACCACACACATCACAAAGAAAGCACAGCAGCGTCTGTACTTTCTGAGAAGACTGCGTAAAGCTAATCTCCCAACCTCCATCCTCACAACCTTCTACAGAGGGACGATTGAGAGCATCCTCAGCGGCGCCATCACAGCGTGGTTCGGCAACTGCACCGCCGCAGACCGTAAGGCCCTGCAGCGGATTGTGAGGACAGCCGAAAAGATCACTGGAGTCTCTCTGCCCCCCCTCTCAGACATCTACAGCTCCCGCTGTCTGTGAAAAGCCAGGAACATCATCAGAGACACTTCCCATCCCTCCCATGGACTATTCACCTTACTACCATCTGGTAGAAGGCTCCGCAGCATCACTGCCCGCACCTCCAGAATGGGAAAGAGCTTCTTCCTGCAGACAGTCAGACTGCTGAATAACCTGTAGTGCAATATTTTGGACTGTAATTTCTTAGCAACTCAGGTTGCAAACCAGCGCGTCACAGCACACCGCACCTTATGCCCCCGCACTTTTCTGCTGCTACTACTTATATTTATTTAGAATAGTCTTGTTTACAAATCATACCACTAGCCTTGCTGCTATTATTCATATTTATGTAGAACAGTCTACTGTTTACAAATCACACCACTAGCCATAGTGCTCTGCTAAAAGCCATGCCCTGTCTAGAGTGTTTGTTCCAAGTCACCTGCAAACTTGACCTGCCTTGTTTACAACTGTGTTGTATTGTTCACTACTGTGTTGCACTGAATGTACAGAAGTGTACAGGAGAGTGTAAGCGTGTGTATGTGTGAGTGTGTGAGTGCGTGTGTGAGTGGGTGAAGTGAATCTGTGTAGTCCCTCAGTAGTGTATGTAGGCACTATTAGGTATCTGTCTTGTCTATACTGTGTTTTAACAGTTACGTGTACCACCAATTGTTCCCGGTGAAACGTTGTCTCGTCTCACTATGTACTGTGTATATGGCTGAAACGACAATAAAAACCTACTTGACTTGACTTGACTTGACTGTGGGTGGTGGATGTCCGGGGTCCATAGGCAGAGGTGAAGGGAGTGGGGTGGGGGGGTCCGTGGGCAGTGGTAGGGGTGTGTGGGGGGTCCGTAGTCAGAGGTGCTGGGGTGTATGTGGGGGGTGGTGTGTGTGGGTCCATCAGCAGAGGTGAGGGGGTGGGGCGGGGCATGGTGGGAGTTGGGGTTGGTGGAAGTGAGGGGTTTGTAAGCAGAAGTGAGGGGTGGGGAGGTGTGCTGACACCAGTTGTGCAGTCAATGTCAGGGTCTTTGTCAGAGGCAGGTGGGGGAGGTGCTCTGGAGGTGACAATGGGGGTGTCGATGGCTGGCCCCTTACCAGAGTTGGTGAACCAGTTGTAGAAGTGATTCAGCTCATTGGCCCTGGAAATGTCGCCATCAGCCCTGCCGCCTTTTCCTCCAAGCCCAGTGATGGTCCTTACTCCCCGCCATACCTCTTTCATGTTGTTATACTGCATTTTCTTCTCAACTTTCCTCCCATATGCCTCCTTGACCTCCCTCAACCTTCTTTTCAGTTCTAGCTGCACACTCCTCAGCTCTGTCTGGTTGCCCTCCTTAAAAGCTTTCTTCTTCTTGTTAAGGAGGCCCTTGACATCACTGGTCACCAGAGATGGGTGTAACGCGTTACTAAGTAACGCACTGTACTCACATTACATTTGTCGGTAACGTAGTAGTGTAACGCCTTACTGTTACAAGTTCATTAATCACACTACAGTTACTAACAGTGCATATGCTGATTACTGGACTTCTTCAGTGGACGGTCTGACCACAGATATCTGAGACGGATCCCCTGACTCTCCCCCAAAATCCTCAGGTGCACGCTTGCACATTAGTCGCCAGACATGTCCATACGCAACTGTCGGGGAATTCGGGGAAATGACAAAGCCATCTACATTAATGTTCAGGGGTGGAGATATGATCATTATTTTTAACATGTTGAGTGAGCGACGTTGCCTAAGTTAAAGTGCAATTGTCAAGGGATGAGGAGAAGAGAAAAGCCGTGAGGAATTTGCTGTCTGCAGAGTGTATTGTTTTGCTCCGTAATGTGGAGCCGGTTGCGCAGAATTAGGAACCTGCCGCCATACAGCACTGTCGCTGAGAAGATGTTTGCTTTTGATGAGAAGAAGGAAAAAACAGCTTCCTTCAACTCTGACACAAACGTAACAGAGTATTTTAAGTTGGAGTCAGACATGGAAGGCCTTAACCGTTTCCATCATATAAGAAGTATGAAACTTAACACAGCAAACGCATCTAGTGCGCCAGTCAAGAGGCTATTCAGACTAGACGGTCTCGCGCTGAAGCCTGAAATCGGTTGTCGGATAAAAGATTTGAAAAACGTCTCCTCATGCAGTATGATCATCGGGGGAGCACCCCCAATGACTTAACAAAGTGCCTTTGCCCTAGACTAGCATGCCAATGAAACGTGTACCCTGACATCATCTAAAATTGTTATTTTATTTTATTTAGTAACACGTTTTATTTGAATGGTCTCTAGTTTGTTAAGGCATTTATGCTGTAGCCCGTATGCCAGTCTCTGCATGTTATTTCATTCATTCTATTTTAGTAGTGTTGTCAAGTTAACCTGTTTTAGACTTTTGGCTTGCAGCGCAATACTGATATGACCCTCTGCAGAGCTCTTCAGATTTTCACCAACTTTGTGGTGTAGCCAGGCTGTTTTCGTGAAATGGCATGACAGAATGACTTGTCTTACATCTTGCTCAATGCAATAGGAATTTATGTATTTTGCTCATGGCCGTTGCTGAGTAATGCAAAGTAATGTAACGCGTTACTTTCCATAAGGAGTAAAGAAGTAAAGTAATGCATTACATTTTTTAACAGTAGCGAGTAATGTGTAGTTGATTACTTTTTTTGAGTAACGACCCCAACACTGCTGGTCACCCAAGGCTTGTTATTCGGGTAGCAGCGCACAGTCTTAGTAGGTACAACAATGTCCATGCAGAAAACTTGTCTTAATTGCAAACACTTTATTTATTGTCAACAGCTGAATTAGGAAAAACACATGAGATTCCAAGTGATCAAAATATCTCTTCAGTACAGGCCCTGAAAGGAGAAAGGAGATTAAGAGTTAAAAGGCATTTTTGTAGTTCTGCATTTAGGAAGAAAAACTGGAACCTAAAATTAGCAAGTGCAGTTTCCTTAAAAAGCAAGTACACCAAGAATGACATTTAATCGATAAATGCTTAACTTTCTATAGCCCTGTACAAAAAAAAAAAAAAACGCTCACCCTTTTTAATAAAAAAAAAGAAACTTGCACCCATTGCAGGGTTTCCATGGTGTCTTGGGATGCACAACATTGCAACTCCAACTCAGAAGAAATGGTGCTCTCAGCCCACAAAAAAATCACCATGGTGACACTACACTTTCTATGCCAAGGAAGAACTGAACCAGACAGAAAGCATTAATTGCTTACCAGAATGGGGAATATCTGTGGGCTATAATGCCTGTTATTTATTCTTTTCCATGTCGCAGCGTTCATTTCCTGGCGCTGTGAAGTTGCCATGGTCCTGCTCGTTTTCCAATATTACAGGCATCTTAGGGAAATACTCTTTGAAAATGTTCTTTTTAACACGCCGATGATATGGTGTCCGGGTGCGCTTTCTGGATTTTTTCACATGCTTGATTTTTGTGAATGAGGAATTCTTCCGATCATTACCTTCCTCCGAGTCAGTTCCACTTCCCACTTTAGGCGTCTTAAACACCTCACTGTTTTGACCAGCATTACATTTGTGAGGAGTGGTGTCCTGGCTCTTAAGGTCATCTAGCTTCCTCTGAGGTATAGAGAATCCATCGTAGTCCTCATTACTTGGGTTGCTACTACAAAGAGGCACAGAAACACAATCATTATAACAGTGGTCAGTTGTGTTTGTGTGTTCATCTTCTACTGGTGGGTTTTGCACAGTAGAGGCATTCTGGTTTTGTGACCTTGATTGCTTTTCAGATTCCTTCACACTCGCAGTTAGGCACACACCAACCAAGGAGCCACCTGGTGGCAGCACATCAGACAAGTCACCCTTCTCTAGACGGCCCTGGCTTGACCCTGCCTCATGAAGGGTTGAGGAAATGACTGCACAGTTTGTGTCTTCTGGAGGCTTGTCACAAGGGTCTGTCTGAACCTCAGAACAAACCATCTCCTGTTGCAGTCCATAAAAGCCTATATGAAAAAAGAAAATATGTTTAAGCATTTAAGTTGCAGAATTTCAAGATTTATTTGGCCACCAGTTTCCATTGTGAGGATACTGATTCTGAGAATATTTAATCAGTGTCAACATAAGACAACTAGAAATGCCATTTCAAATCATTGTGGACACATAAAATACATTCCAACAAAGGATATTGCTGCCTGGGAAAATTGTGATATGTGCAAATGTGTTGGTTGGTAAGAAACATTTTCAAAAGGTCCTTAATTTCCCTTGGCAGTTCATTTACCTTTTCATAAATTCAGGCTGAACTATACTAGCCTATAATTGAAATATTCAATCAAAATGGTAAATGGTAAATGGACTGCATTTATATAGCGCTTTTCCACTCCTCCGAGCACTCAAAGCGCTTTACAGTATATGCCTCTCATTCACCCATTCACACACCGGTGGCGGAGGCTGCCACGCAAGGCGCCAACCTGCCACCGGGCGCAGCTTGGGGTCTCTTGGGGTCTTGCTCAAGGACACTTCGATGGGGTTAGGCAGAGCGGGGCTCGAACCTGCAACCTTCCGATTGCCGAACGGCACCCCTACCAGCTGTGCCACCATCGCACAAAAGGTTCAAATGACTGCATCGATACATTTTCTGCTCGTTTAACACAGACACAAAAAATGCTTAACATTTGCCTACAACTTTACTGAGAGCTCATGGGCTCCGGCAAGGCTTTTATTTTGAAACACGCATAACTCAAGTCATCCCACTTCTAGGTTACCATAATCTGTCCAAAAATGCTTCAGAGCCTCAGATCACCCTCACAAAAACCTGGTGTGTGTGCGTAGGCCTATTTATAGTCAAATTAAGTAAGACGTTTAAAACCAACATTAAAACCCTGCTATGATCACACCTTTACCATCCACAACGTATTCCCAAAGGCAAATTGTGGGCGCATTTATCGCAAAAAGCTCTAACACAGACATAAGCTAAAAGTTCTCAAAATTGAAGCCACGTCTACGAATTGCTGTCCTGTCCTTTACGAGACAAAGCACAAACAGAGTTTTCATGTAACTATATGAACTACATTAATCTACCCGGGCGCACAAAGGACCTTATAATAGGATAGGCATATCAATAGAGTGCATAACAAACATACAGTGCAACTGCCTACCAGACCTACCATAGTCTTCTGGCTTACCTTCCATTTCTTCCACAGGCCCAAATAAAGACTTCAAAGGATATGCGACACACTGCAAAGGAGCATATTTAAATGACTAAATGCAGTTCAAAGTTTTTGTAGAATGTTACAACTAACGAAACGTCATGTGCGCTACTGACCTTGGATAAACTCAGCAAAACGTAGAGAAAGACGGTCCACTGAATCAAGTCTCGATAGACCCCCTTTTATCCACGAACAGGATTGCTCCTCCATAATTGGACATTAACACCTGGGATTCGGGTGTAGCCTATCTGTTCAACGTTAGACCCCGGACACTTCTCGTAACAACAAAAGAGGTGTTGCCTACTGGTCTGCTTAAAAGTGACTTAACTATTTTATTTTCTCCGCAGAGAGTCACTTTCAAACGAACTTGTTTAGGCAAAGAAAACTTTGTAAACTGCGCGCTCGGTCGTCAGTGTCATCAGATGTGCAGTGCATGCCATACAACCACTAGATGGACATCTTGGCCGTGAAATTGAGTTATGACGGTTACCAATTTTTTTTTTTTTTTTAGAAGAACAGAAGTTAGGCTGTTTTGTTGGGCTTTTTTGAGATATCAGCCTACACGGGCCACTAAAATAATTTATTTTATTCTGATTATTCCGAGGCAGCCCACGACTCATGACACTCCGGTTTTATTAGCCTAGACTAGGCTTATTAATACAAATTATTTATTGTATGTCAGTAAGCTATAAAGGATATAATATAATATCACACATCTCATATTTTGAATTTTCGAAATGAGAATCTGTGCATCTTTTATTTTGAAGTGTCATCAGCATGCTCAGTGATTGTTCAGGCTCTCCTTTACAGCCATGTTGGTTGAGTCGAGTCAACTCCGTTAGATGAAAATCTTGCAACGGAGTCCTGAAGCACGATGTTTTGACTTGCGCTACCGCTGGTGATGGGGTAAAATTTGACGGAACATGACATTGTGGAATTTAGTTTACGACCAGCCATCAACCAGATTTTAGTATGTTCTCCAAAAACAGAAGTTTATCACCATAGGTATGTAAACAGAATGGGAATGGGTTAGCTTGCTAGCCCCAGTCCCACAGTGAACTATGTTTCTTACTATACCTATAGTTAACACCAATAGATAAGTAAGCAACAGTGCTCTTAATACTCATTCAGTGAAAACACCGCAAGCGGTTCGGCAGGGTGACGAAGAGACCTTGTCCGTTAGTTCCGTGTGTAGGGGCCTGTCGTACGCGATTGGTTTATTTACAACTGCTGAATTAAGGCCTGATTGTCGGTCAGACATGTCAGGCTACAGAATAGGTTAAATCTCATTGCAGATCTCGCGGCCTATGTCGCGATAGGTAGGAGCAGCTGTCAAATTCAGCAGTGTGCATTGGCCTACAGATCTGCACTTAAAGACTGATGGATCCTGCAGCTTGCTGTAAATTAACGTCATTGTATTTGACGATCATGTAGTCATGGACAGTCTGTCAGAGCAGCTTGAGGAGGTGAGAAGTCGGGCAGAGGCTTGTCTCTCGTCACCGTGCTCAGCCCATGAGGTTCGTGCAGGTGTGTGTGCCATGGCAAACCTTCCCCTACCACCGTCTGCCAAGTATCAGCACATCTCAGCAGAAGCTATGGTGAAGGAAAACAGTACGGGCAACAACAAGAAAGAGGTAAGCACAGGAAAGCAGACATTTGCAAATGTAAAAATTTAGTGAGCTGTTGTGACAGACTAGCCTACATCATATCTGGCATACCTGATATCAATATCCAGTTGGAATCAAATATGATTGTTGGGTAGCTTTTAAATATTGCAAAATGAGTTGTATGCTACACATTGATGCCTGTCTGTGGCTCTGGTGGATCCTCTCAATTATGCCTGTTACCAGTTGTCACATTCTCTGCCAACAATACACACTTTTAATGTCTTCATCCTGGCATCTTCTTAACAACAACAACAAAATACTCATGTTGTGCCCGCCAGATCATAGGTTCTTTGCAGAGACTCTCCACTGCTCTTAATATTCTGGAGAAGTATGGCTCAAATCTCACCAGCTCCAGCAGGCCAAAGTATTGGCGGACTGTGAAGCACAATAACCCTGTTTTCAGAGCAACTGTGGATGCCATTAAGGTAGTCACTGTTATTCTCTTTACTTGTAATGCTTTTTAATGTACAAATGTTGTTTCTATTTTGAGAAGACTAGAGGGCTGTCTTTCCTTTTTTAGGGAGGAAGGGCAGTGCTGTGTCTCTATGGATATACAAATCAACAAGCAGATGGTCTCAGCTTTCCAGAGGATGTCCAAGAGCCAGATCTACAGAAGGTGCCCTCGGTCACTTTGGAGGTCATGAGCCTAAGAATGGAGTTGGACATGCTTATCCAGGTCTGGGCTCCTCTGAATCTGGGTAATCATTGTGAGAGGACTAGAGGTTTATACATGGACTGTGTCTGAAATCTTGCACTGTATGCACTATGTACTTGGATGCACTATGCAAGTATTTTAATCACTGGTGCTATCTCACAGCAAACACAAAGGTTGTGCACTTAGTGGAAATGACGTGTTAGAAACCTGTTTGGAGGTCCTGCTTTTCCGTTACGTAGCCAAAATGGTAGCTATTGAGTACGAAAAACAGTCTAGTGTTCCACTCTTAACTTTTTGACTGTTATGAGTGCATCATGAAGGAACTTGCAGTGCACATTGTGTCGCCCTGATTCTCAGCATGAATGTCTTTAAAATGGGAAGTGTAAGTGTGCAATAACTATTTGACACACATGGATGGTCTTTAAGTAATGTCCCAGATTTTGTGGCTTTCTGACAGTATAACAGATCTTCATTTATTTATATATTTTTAACCCAAAGGCATCACATCCCCACCCAGAGTTCTTTGAGTCACTGGTCCCATCAGTATTTCAGCAGGTATTTATATTATCTTCTCATGTAAATCTCATATCTCACTGAATCGCCATTTCTAATCCCTGTGCTGTCTTTAGGCCATAGTTCATGATTTTTCTCTGCAGGAGGAAAAAATGTTGGCCTTTCCTTCTGACGCTCCTTGGGAAAAAGAGGACACGCCCATGGTAGCTGCCACTCCATCCAAAACATCCTCCTCTACTAAGCCCACTGGTGAGTGTGTCCCTTTCACAGCACCTCATTGTTCCCTCCTGAGTTCATTCTCTGCTGCAATAAAGTATCGCCTTTGATAAGCCGGAGCACACACTGGTCAAGAGGCCGAGTGAGCACACAGACACCATTTCTGAGGCCTCTGTGTACCACAGTCAAAATGGCAGAAGACGCTATGAAACTTCAGTGCGACTGTCAGGGGCTTAGAACACAGTTGGAAACCATATCTTGGCTGGGTTGTGTTATTCTAGGGGAAAAGCCTCTGTTTTCTTGTTTAATGGTTATAAAAGGACAGTATGAGTTCACTGTCAGTTCGTGCTGTTCCTTTATTCTCGGTTAAATTGAACGTAGCAAAACGCTGAACAAATACTAAGAAGACTTTTACATGTTTAATTCTGCAAAGGGTGTGTTTTCTTGGTTTATCCTTCTGTCATCTGTGAGTCACTTCTGGCCTCTCTCCATCTCTTTGTCCCTGTTCAGACAACTGCACCATATGTGGAATATTTCCAGTATCTGCCCAGTGCCCCTTGTGTGTTCAGAGGCTATGCTCGGAATGCGACCGACTGTACCACTCACATCCAGCACGTTCCAGTCATAGTAGGATTGCAGTGGCCCACAACAAACCCTCCAAGTCAATAAGGTGAGCAAGCAGTGTGAAGACATTCTGCTTTAAGGCAGTTAGATGAGACTCACTTTCCTTTCTGAGTTGTACTTCCTCTTAGTGTCTTTCGTGAGAACCCAACAACTGTCACACTTCTCAGTCAGTGAGAAATGTCCAGTTCAGAGAGTCAGACGGTTTCAGAACACTGCGGTATTCTAGCATAGCTGTGCTAACCATAATATAAACACTTATGGTATCTAGTAGTTAGGGTAAACACTTAGGTATAAACACTTAGGTTATCTAGGGCAGCTAGATGTGGGTGGGTGAGTAAATAACTAGTGCTCTCCTGCACCCTCATCCATGGCTGAAGTACCCTTGAGCAAGGCATCTAACCCCACATTGCTCCAGGCACTATGCCCAGGGACTGTACCCTGTTAAGTAAAATGTAAGTTGCTCTGGATAAGAGCGTCAGCTCAGGGTAATGTAATGTAGTTCAGTTAACAGTGTCTAAGTGATATTACTTTGGTTGTCTATGAAGTGTTGTGAAGTGTTGTTGCTAAATATGTATTTCATGCTGACAGGCCTCTTGTGTGTGTCCTGTCCTGTGTTGTGTTGTTTTGTGCTGTCTGTTAGTGCGTCCTTGTCCTCTTGGCAGTGTGTCCATTGCACAACCTATAACACCATGCAGGAGGTACTGTGTGGCACATGTGAGCGCCCCCGTCTGGCTTCCACTGCACCTGCAGCTAGTAGCAACCTACAGGAAGCACAGCCCTCTACCATTGCAGGTCTGAATACAGCGCATGCAGAATAAAGTACATATTTATTCACTGTATAGGTGTATTATTGTTACTTTTCCAACTAAGTTTTATGAAATTGAGGGGTTTTACGCTACACATTTTTGTCATGAGGTTTTGAGTGGTGTTTGTAGTATTTCATGCAGTTAAGACTGCAAAAGTTGATT
Source organism: Coilia nasus (assembly GCA_027475355.1). Taxonomy (NCBI): domain Eukaryota; kingdom Metazoa; phylum Chordata; class Actinopteri; order Clupeiformes; family Engraulidae; genus Coilia; species Coilia nasus. Next base: position 23,206,973 of record CM050221.1, read on the forward strand.
TTGTTTTGCTATATATAGAAACTTATTGAAGCTAACTGCTCTACTGCAGTCTGCTCTACTGTCCGTGGTCACAACGTCATAGTGTAGGTTGCTTGGCAATGGTAATGTTGTAATATGTCTGCACCAGCTAAAATTGAGGTTGGTAAGTTGGACTGAAAGCAGGAAATCCATCCGATCAAGGTAATGTGAAATAAAGCTATAGGAAGACATTGTGGGTCACTATCCATTGCAATAGAATTATACTGTATGTGTTGTCATTTTATAAGTGGACAGTATCAGTAGTTTTGTTAGTGTTCCATGTATTGATAGTTTGACTTCTGCAAGATTGAGGACAAGTGTAGGACATCTGTCTGTCTATCTCTCTGTGTATCTATTCACAGTTTACATTTTGCATGCACTGTAATTTTCTTATGTACTTCACATGTAGTTCCTTTCTTTCTATATCCTTCTCTCCCTCTCTCTCATTACTTCTTTCTTGCTTTCCTTCTATTTCTCCTCTAGTGCTGTACTGTACTGTACATGTGTTTTATTGTGTTCAATCAGTCATACCTCAGTTTACCTTGTGGTTGCTAAAAGTGCGGTCTCTGTGACATGTCCCCAGCAGAGTGGCAGTGTAAGAGCTGTACGATGGTGAACGCGGGTAGCAGTGTTCTTTGTGAGGTGTGTGAGCGTCCTCGTTTGGCCACACGTCCACCAGCAGCACCTTCGCGTCCAGCCGCACCCACTTTGCATCTACGAGACAGTCAGGTATCCGTCTGCCTCTCCCTTGAGACAAATTCCGCAAGAAATAAACAGGAAGTAATAGTCAGTCCTCAGTTTTAGAAGAGATACTGCTTAAGTGTAAAGTATAGAAAAACTATCAGTGTATTGTTGTCTTCATGCAACTTTCTTTGTCTGGCTCTTTGCTCTCAGTGGGTATGTCAGTTCTGCACCTATGCCAACCACACTCCATCCTCCGTCTGCGAGATGTGTGACCTCCCTCGGCCAGAGCCTGCCCCCTTACCCCCCAAACTCAGAACTCCTTCCCCTGTCAGGGAGTTTCTCCAGTTGTCCATAAAGCCCAAGGCCTCACCAACTGAAGACCCAGATGCGAAGCGGCAGCGGCTAATGAGGGAGGAGGGGCTTAAGCTTATCCAGTTGATTCGCGTAAGTTGATCCTGACCTCTTGTAAAGTACAGGGTCCACTAACATGTCATGCCTTAGTTGAATGTTTCAGAGTTGTTTTATTCTGTTCCCTTGCAAATAGTGCATAGATAAAATAAAATGATACTGTGAAAAAAAATAAACAGGCTTGTTGCCTTTTTTCATAAAGACCTCTAAACTTACTAAAAAATAGAATATAACAAGATAGCAAAATGGGGGATCAGCTATTAGAAAAGCTGAAAGAAACCTAATGCTATAAAAAAAACACTAGCAGTGTTCCTGATTGTGTAGCTCTTAAGAGTGGAGCATGGACTTTCCATCTTCTGGGTTCACATGTCATGGCTTTGCTGAATGTTGTAGTATTTTCCTGTTCTCATGCGGCTGTTGATATTGAAAGATGATTGTATGGACATGAAATGACTTAAGCAATGCATAGTGACTACAGAAAAAAAATTCCAAGATGGTAAACATTTCACATTAGCACTATAAGAATTTTGGAGAAAATACTGCATTCACTGTTTTTTATGGTAGCAGATTGAATTTTCAATTGTGTTTTACATATCACAGTGATGATAATACGAAACCTATCACATGTATTAAGATTGGCCTACCTCTAGACATCTTTTCTAGATTTAGCCTTGCCATTTTTAAGACCTTCCAGACATTGCGTGTGTGTGTCTGTGCACCTGTGTAGGTGTGTGTTCATTGGGTGTGTGGTACCAGAAATCTGCAAACAAAAATTGAGATATTTTCAGAGTGGTCTATTGTATTTTCTGTTTTATTCACTGTGACTATTCTTTTGTTCTCCTCTGTCAATCATTTTTCTCTCCCTCTCTTTCCGCTGTTTTTTTCCTGTGCTCAACGCAGGAAGGAGAGCGGAAGGGTGTGAGCCCAGAGGAAGTGTATGCAAGTGTGCGTGTCTCTGGCAACACCAGCGTGATGCCCTGCAATTGGTTGAAGGCTGAGCTGCCCCGGTTGTTGGATGAGATCTGTGCCCGTGCTGCCTTGGCGCTGCCGGATCACCGAGCCCTCCAGCCCGAGCTCTCTGGGTGCAGCAATGGCTCGCAGGAGCAGCTGAGCAGAGGAGTGCAGCTGTCTAGAGACGAGGCCAAACGTGCCTGGCTGGCAGCAGGGGGCGACATTGAGCGAGCAGTTAAACAGGCACTGAGAGAAAGGAAGGCCAAGGTCAGTCACACCATAAACCTTATGGAGAAAAGTATGACTGTTTTATTAATGTCTTAGCATGTCACATAACAGCACAATATACAAAAATAGAAAAAGTATTTGTTCACAGAGTTTTTACATTTGGTAGCTGTGCATATTAAAAACAGAGTTCTAAGTAGTTGTCAGTAATCAAAGCTGATGTCTGTACAGTGTGGATTACAATCTCATCAATATGTTATTTCTTTGAGTATCAGACCCAAGGTAGGACCTTACTCTACGGGGTGAGGTAACAAAGCACAAACAGTAAATATGATGCAGAGCAAGAGTATACAATGACAATAGAATGATTTAAAAAATCGTTCCAAAGAAGGCATTCGTCGTACCTTATAAATATGGAAAAGGCTAAAAAAAATGGTCAGGACAGAATACCTTGTTTTGAAACCTTGATAGTAGATGAACCCTGGATCATTTAGATGTACATTTTTGACGCGTGCAGTGTCTATAAAGGTCAGTGCTGACCATGCTTTCATGGGTCAGACTGGGTTAGCGGTGTCTTCTGTGGTGTTGCAGATGAAGGAGCTCAGCGCGCTGGGGTTCAGCGATGCGGCCCGCTGTGGTGAGGCCCTGCGGCAGTGCGGGGGCGAAGTTAGGAGAGCCCTGGTCATGCTACAGCGCCCCCTACTGGAGCCCTTTCACCAGCGCATGTGGAGTAACCAGCCCGAGCCCTCCATCAACATCCACCTCCCAGACAAGCAGGTAAACTGCAGGAGCTATCTGATTTGGAGCCAAGGTCTGCGTCTTGGCTTGTCTGCAGTACAGATGTAGCGTCAGCTAGAAGTATTAGAGAGGTTTTATTAAGACAGTTATGAATCAGGCATGTGATCTTGGTGACATTTCTGTCAGTGACCCAGGTCTTTTTGAAATAAGGGAAAAGACGGAAACATGGGGGAAAAACAGCCTGACTTGAATGTCAGACAGAAAACGGTGTGTCATAAAAAACAACAAAAATAAACAGTATAAAAGAAAAAAATTATCAGTGCTGGAGTATAAATTGTAAGTAAGTCAAGCTTGCAAGCTTTGAAAGACATGCTTGTTCCTTATTGATCTGTGACTGACTTATCCATGTGGGGTTTTGGCTGAAGATGTCTGCTACGTCATACCATGACAGTGGTCTTTCATCATCAGTTGTGATTACGCCGCTCACAGGCTGTGTGGATGTGCTTCTCAGACAGGGGTCCACCCTGCAGAATGCCTGTGATCTGGGACCAATGGCAGCGGTTGTATTACTTGAGCAGAAAGACAATCTTGCTGTCTGATTTACCCTCAGAGGCAGCATACCAGAAAATGTCACATTTTCCCCTTAACTCTCCCTTATTCTCTCCCACCCTCTTCTCCTCTCTCTCTCTCTCTCTCTCTCTCTCTCTCTCTCTCTTTCTCTTTCTCTCTCAATCTCTTTCTCTCTCACTCTGTCACTCTCTCTCTCTCTCTCTCTCTCTCTCTCTCTCTCTCCCTCTGTCTTTCTGTCTTTCCTTCCTCTCTCCCTCCAGCGAGTGTGCCGCAGGCTGCTGGCGGTCTATGACTTGCCCAGCTGGGGCCGCAGTGAGCTGGCCCTGTCTCTGCTGCAGGACCCCACCGCCCCCTACACCCTGGAGGACGTGGTGCAGGCAGTGCGCGAGTCACATGACCGCGACTTCATCCGCCGTGTGCTCGCCAAAGAATGCCCCATCTGCCTGTCTGTCTTTCCCCACAGCAAGGTATTCGATGAGGGAGAGAGAGATGATGGAAAGAGAGAGGACAGGTCGTGTCCTGATAGTTTGTGTTTATCAGAATGAGATTAATTGGCCAACTATACTTACATATGCAAAGAATTTGACTTTGGCAGATGTTGACTCTGCATTCAACATATAGACATTCAGTGATCAGTAAGACTTAGGACTATAAGAACTACTATTACTTATTATAGCATTGTCAGGCTGGTGTGGTAGCTTTGCCAACTGTTTTGTTTAGCATATGCTGATACAAAGCACCAAGGCATGTTGAGTTTTAGGTCTGGCCAGGGTAGGTGAAGAAAAGAGCAAATATAATGGCATGGGGAGAAAATGAGAATATGGAATTAAGACTGTCTGTAATAGCAACAGGCTGCAACACCACCAGCTTACCACGCCTCAGTGGCCACAGGGAAACACACACACACACACCCACACACACACCTACACACCCACACACACTAAGGGACTGAGTATGGGCATTTTTTTGCAGGAGAACTACACTTATTGTCATCACCTCCACCCAAATCTTTCCTACATTTTTATTTTCATGACCCATCCTCTGCAACGGCAAGAACCTGTACTTTAAAGTTAGTGTGGCGCTCTATGACTGGGCATCACTTTTTTGTTTGTTTGTTTGTCTGTTTGATTTGTTTTTTTTTTTTTTTTTGCAGCCTTGCAGAACCTATACATCTGCTGTGGTTACAGTTCCTCAATCTCCCTCTCCTTGTCTCTGCAGATGCAGTCTCTGACGTCCTGCCAGTGCTCTGTGTGCTGTGGCTGCTTCAAGCAGCACTTTACCATAGCTGTGAGGGACAAGCACATCAGAGACATGGTGTGCCCTGTGTGCTGGGAGCCAGACATCAATGACCCTGAGCATCTCAACAGCTACTTCTCCACACTTGACATTCAGGTGTGATTTTACATTTTTCTGTATGTGCATGTGTGCACTGTCTAGTAAAAAGTGAAGAAAGAGACAGTGATCGTACTTAAAGCTGGAGGTACTCTTATTTGCCTGAATAATATGTACATGTAAGCTTTACCAAACACAACTATCAAATCAGCTGTGATTAAATTATAATTAAATTATATACTGAAAGAGGAAGCGCAAAGGTTGGAGAGTAAACCTGCCAGCACAATTGGTTGTTTCAACTGACCTCAGTATGATGCAGTGACAAGTAGGGGTGTGCAAAAATAGTGTTATCGCAATATATCATGATACTCATTTTCACAATACAGTGGTCCCTCGCTATATCGCGGTTTACCTTTCGCGGCCTCGCTGTTTCGCAGATTTTTTTTAGTGCATGCAATCTCCTGTACAGTACAGAATGCGCTCAGCTTGTAAAATTTACATAAATCTTCCACCGCTAGCTGTGTGACTCTGAAGTGCTGTATGTTTGCAAGTGTGAACTTTGCCTGTCTGAGAAAAGTGTATAAAGTGTGTAGTGAGGGGTTTTACAGCCTTAAAACATCTATAATAATTGTAAAAAAAATAAAGCTGACTACTTCGCGGATTTCGCCTATGGCGGGTTATTTTTAGAACGTAACATCCGCGAATAACGAGGGACCACTGTATACTATATCGATTTAAACATTGATATTGCAATGTATCATGACATTCATTTTCACAATACACATACTGTATCAGTTTCTAACTCCAAAAAATTAAAAACATTGCTTATATTACAGCTTTGTCCTCCAGTAGTTTATTTTCTAGGTCTTACACACTTTATGTGATCGAGTTATGTTGAGTTCAGTAACTAGTTCTGTTGATTTAATTCAGTTTTGATAACATGTAAGATTATCCAGATTGTGAATAGCTACTGATAATTCAGCTCTATTTTTACATTTTCACTGAACTATGTAGAATATCGCAATATATTGCAGTATACCCAGCATCGCATTGATTTGTGATAGAATTGTATCGTGACAAATGCATCGTCAGTCAGTCCTTGCCAATACCCATCCCTAGCCCTAGTGACAAGCTCTGTGTGACAAAGCATGCCCATGTTACATTTAATATAAAATGTGCTTTGTAATGCTACTGTTTAGAATGTGATCAAGAGACACTGTGATAAATTGGCATGGCTTTTCAGAGATCACTCTCTTGTCAGGTTTAAGCATTTGTGTGTGTGTGTGTGTGTGTGTGTGTGTGTGTGTGTGTGTGTGTGTGTGTGTGTGTGTGTGTGTGTGTGTGTGTGTGTTGTAGCTTCGGGAATGTTTGGAACCAGAGGTGTATGAGCTTTTTCATCAGAAGCTCACTGAACAGGCCCTCATTAAAGATCCCAAGTTCCTCTGGTGTAGCCATGTGAGTACAGAGATATATTTCATTACAACAAAAGTTGTGTCATGCATACTGCTCTTTTATCGATCTGTTTGTCGCTATCACTCACTCTGCCTTACTATGCTTTATTGGTCCTGACCCTTTGTAGTGCTCCTATGGCTTCATCTACGATGGCGATCAGCTCAAGGTCACCTGTTTTCACTGTCGGAACAGTTTCTGTGCCCAGTGCAAGAAGCCTGTAAGCATCATAAACTGCATCCCTCCAATAATGCTGTGCATCTTTTTGAAATCGAAATTTCTGATGTTCTTTTGGAAAGACTTCATCAGTTAATGGAGCCCTAAAGTGATGATTCACATACTAATTTTCTCTGTCATTTCCCTCTTTCTCTTCCTGTTTGTCTATATTTATCTTTTTCTCTTTTTGGTTTTCTCTTTTTTTTTTTGCTGTCTCACTGTCCCCTCCTTTAGTGGGAGTCTCAGCACACCGGTCTCTCCTGTGAGCAGTTTCAGTCCTGGAAGCGGGAGAATGACCCGGAGTACCAGAGACAGGGGCTGGCTGGTTACCTGCGCGACAACGGCATCAGTGAGTTAGCCAGGCCCTGCCAAACCCACACTCACTCAGCTTGCTGTGGTCTGGAGCTGATCCACAACTTTACCCACAAATGCTCCCTTCTGAGCCTTTTTGTCAGTTGCTCATCATAGCCACATTTCCAACAAAGAGGAATTTTGTTCTTAGCTCAATGGCTTTTTTGTCCTCATAGTCCTTGAGCAAAAAAAAAAAGCCAGCGTATATTATATGTAAGGGGTAACATCCGACAAGGCGTGCATTATACAGTTTTAAGTCAACGAGGTGGAGCCTAAGAACTTCCCGACGCGAAGCGGAGGGAAGTTTGCTCCGCCAAGTTGTCGGATGCCTTGTTGGATGTTACCCCGCTTATGACCCGGTTAATGCCACTCAATTATGTAGAATGTATTTAAAATAATTCTCAATTAACTTAGAGGGTTAACTTAGACTCAGTTTTGCTACAATGTGGCCTACAATGTAGCCTAATATTTGTAACGTTAAGTAGAGCGCTACGCAGCCCTCAGTCACTAGCCAAATTGGTTGTCAAGGTTACCTTTCATTTGGTAAAGTGATTGCTACTGCTCATCAGGTGTTAGCTAGCTTGGATTGAGCAACGCGACACATGCAATACTTATTCCAAAACGTTGATTTAGTTGTTATTTTCTGTTTACTATTTTTTTTTTAGTTCATGGAAATTGAACTCGACATTGCCATTAATTGTGAAGTTTGATAGAGACGGTTACAGTAGGTACGTACATTCTATTGGGTATTGATATGGAACGGTGCTGAAGTTTTAAACTTTTTTGCCAGAAATACTTTCAAGGCGTGCATGATATACGATTTTACTGCATGCCTAGCAACCAATCAGAAAGCAGCACCACGTTCCAGAGGGTCATAAACAGCAAGTCATTTATCACTGCATGTTGTCACACATGCACTCAGGGATGTCACATATCCTTATAACTCTTGATACACAGAGAGAGAGACAGAGAGACAGAGACAGAGAGAAGTTCTGTACTGGCAGCACCACACAAATGTAGGAAGATGAAGGAAAGGCAAGCAGGGTATGTGAAGGGGTTTGGCATCAAGTCAGAAGAGGTGTAAAATTGAACTATCAGAGGTAGCCTGAGGGCCAGCGGTGTTTCTCCCCATTTTCCCCGGTAAAGAGAGGGCGCCGGTTGACCGCCCTCTGAGAGGTGAGTAGTTTATGCAGCTGACTGACCCAGCACTCAGCAGGATGTTGGGAGGCATGGTCAGTGGAAGAGGTTTTCCAATCTCCGAATAGCCTTCTTGATTTCTGATTTCAGATTATACACAGCAGGGAGGTTAGCGCTAGGAGTTCTCTCTGCCTACCTGTTTCATGTTCTGCTCTATCTCTCTTTCTCCCTGTCCTCTTTCTCTGTCTCTCTCTCACTCTCTCTCTCTCTCTCACTCTCTCTGTCTCTCTCTCTCTGTCTCTCTCCCTCTCTCTCTCTCTCTCTCTCCCTCTCTCTCTCTCTCTCTCTCTCTCTCTCTCTCTCTCTCTCTCTCTCTCTCTCTCTCTCTCTCTCTCTGCAGCTTGCCCCAACTGCAGGTTTCAGTATGCTCTGGCCAGAGGTGGCTGCATGCACTTCTGCTGCTCTCAGTGCAGGTATCAGTTTTGCAGTGGCTGCAATAACCCCTTTCACACGGTAAGTCTGTGCACATCTTTGTTCATTTCCTTGTTTCATCATACCTGCAATTTTTTTATATTTAGCCTGCTTGGTCACAGTTTGAAAAATATGCATTTATTGGAGGGACCCTTTATTCTGATCACAGGCAGTGGATGAGGAATGGACAGTGGCAGATAGACAGCGATGTGTGCCACATGAGTGTGCATCAGTGGAGTGTATTCGGAGTGTTGTCTTAGAAAGAGACTCCTTGTCATGTGTGGGTGTAGCGACTGTGTTTATTTTGTTTACTTGGATCTGCATGTGTGATTGACTGACACATTCATCTCCCTTCTCCTTCCCCTCTGACCCGCGCATGCCGCTGCCTCAGACGTGCCCAGTGATCCAGTGCAGTGTGACAGGTCTGCATGCCCATCACCCCAGAGACTGCCTCTTTTACCTGCGAGACTGGGAGCCTGCCAGACTGCAGGCTCTGCTGCAGGTACACACACACATACACACACACACACACACACACACACACACACACACACACACACACACACACACACACACACACACAAAACGCTAGCACACACACGTGCACATACACAATTTAAGTATGTGTAAAGACATACATACAAGCAGAGGGACAAATACGAATGAACACACAGCTCACGTGTGGAAGCTCATGTACTCCTCTGCAAATGGAAGGGCACACGGGCATACACACAAGTGCTCTACCGCAGCTCGACACAGACACACTCTTCCTCCTAGTACACCAAACTACATTAACAACAGTAGACATGACAAAGCATTCACCCTACCACGGTTTCAGTGTTTGTCAGCCATTTAAGGTGTTTGCTTTCCTTTCTCTCTCCAGAAAGAAGCGGTGGCATTCAACACGGACACCCCTCCTGGCACACAGGCAGGTGGGCTTTCTCTCTCTCTCTCTCTCTCTCTCTCTCTCTCTCTCTCTCTCTCTCTCTCTCTCTCTCTCTCTCTGACTCCTCTCTCTCTCTCACTCTTTCTCTCTCTCTCTCTCTTTCCCTCTCTCTCTCGCTCTTGTTTTCCTCTCTGCCCTGCTCTCTATCTGTATCTGTAACATAATGTATTGAGAGGTCCAGAGCTGAAGATAGTGAGAAAACATTAGCAGAACAACATGGATATTGTCGTTGTGTTTTGCAGTTACTTGGCATTTATACCACATTTCCCAGCTCACACTCCCACCTACACATCAACTCGCTCACTTCACACCCTCCCCTGCACCCCATTGTTTCGCATCCTTTTCTGTCTTTTCTTTCTGTGGTTTAATAGTCACATGGTTGTCATTGCTGCAAATCCACACACAGACACAAACACACGGATAGGCAGACGAACACGCACACACACACACACACACACACACACACACATACACACCCACACCCACACACACACACACACACGTGCGCAATCAACTATTGTACTCATACATGTAATCTCTCCCTATCTTTTCTTGTGTGTGTGTGGTCAGGTTTGTGTGGGGTGATTGAACAGAAGGTGGGGCAACAGACTGACTCTGCTTGTGGAGCTCAGACTCAACCTGGCCAGGCGGGCCTCTGCGAGTGAGTGACCTCTTCGGGCTTGCGTTGCACACACTCTCCCTTTCACGCACACACGTACTCTCCCTCTTCATCACACACACTGCTACAGGGGAAGAACAGAAAACAGTATGTCAACAGTTTCTTTGTGTGTGTCCGTCTGGCTGTTGGTCTGTCTGTATATCTGGCTGTTGGTCTGTCTGTCTGTGTTTTAGTGCATGGAGTGATGGTGAAGTGTCTCTATGCACAATGCTAATGTGATTGCCATCACTGTTGCCACACACAAGATTGTGTTAACAATTCATAATGTTGCACTTTTATATTCTTTTAACAGTAAGACCAGTGTTTTTAAAACTGTTTTGATGTTGTTCATGTTGTTCCCCCTTTTGTTTCTGAACTTTCTTTCTTACACTTGTATATTTATTGCACAGCAAAGCCTAGACTAAAGGCCTTTGGGATTCATTCCTGAAATTTTTGTAAATTTGTGAGTAAATTTGTACATAAAATGAGTGGATTAAGTTCGTAACACCAGTATTTGCAGGCGTGATCCCTTTATCAGGCATAAGCAAGACATGGTTTCTTATATCTGATGAAAGACTCATACCTGAAATGTTGATTGAAAAGACTTTTTGGGAGCAAACTACTGGTGTTGACTTTATGCAGTAATTTTCTAGCCAGACTTTAGCTGTGGATGTGTGTGTTTTGCTTTACTCTTTATAAATTTGCACATAAGTCACGTCGATACTAAAACCTTAGTCTGAATTCATGAATGGCACATAAACATCTGATTTGATCATAAGCATGTTCAGGATTCCTGTCCAGTGCAAATTGAAAGTGCTTTGCCTTTGGTCAGCAGTTAATGTAAATGTTATTCTGTATTCCTACAGCCCTCTAGTAAGAAACATGCACATTACAAAAGTTCTAAATGTTTTTGTAATTTGTATATTCTGCATGTACTCTTACTGTATTAGTCAACATGAAGGAAGTCAAGTAACACATCCACATATTTTTATGAAGGCTAATCCAAATCTTAACATTTTGATTAAACATTGGCTGACATGCATGTTGTTAACATAAAAGAGCCTAGAATACATTACATTTGTTATTTCCAAAAATGACCAGTAATATTTGTGTGCATTGACACATGCTTTTATGGCCAGTTAGAGGCAGAAGTAGCTTTTGTGTGTACCTACAAAAAGTTCTGAGCAACTAACTTTGATGAATAATGAAACACAAATTTCCCTCCGCAAACAGTTTCTGCACAAATTTGTTCTATTCTCATTTAATGAATGAGACCCATCATTAACCTTGACTTCACATGGATGTAAGACATAATGAAAGACTTCCAGTGAGTTCCTCAAGTCATGGAGTGAATCAGACTGGTGAGTTCTGTTCACATCTAACCGTAATCTCTACCTGTAGGAAGCACTACACAGAGTATCTGGTCAGCCTCATCAATGGCCACTCCATTGACCCAGCGCCACTCTATAACGCCAACGAGTTGCTGCTAGCCTGCCGGAGGTACCAGGTTGAGGAACCGCGCAGGGAGGCCGAGGATGACCGGACATACTACTCTCGACTACTGAAAGTGAGTCGGTATGATTTACAAATAAGCCATTGTTGGGGTCCATTTGTTGTTCTGCTTAAAATGTTTCATTTTGTTTTCTACTGACAGATACTGATGGATAATGTGCCACTCGGCGACAAAGTCCCAAGGAAGAAGTGATAGAAACAGTGACATGCATAGTTGGGCATGCACACACACACACACACACACACACTTTCTGTACTGTACGTCTAAGGCCTTTGTTGTGCCCATCCTGTAGAAGTAATTGCATCTGAAAATTGCACCATTACACTACAGCACTCTAACAGTGAAAATGGCCCTGAATGGTTTTCATGTCCATCATTTCATGTGTGGCCATTCAATAAGAAGGCTCTCTTATTGAATAACTCTTGAAGATTGTGACTTGTATGCTATTATATATGTGAAGTGGGACAGGACAAGAGCCCCAAACACTGTAATTTAACAAACTCCGTGCCCTAAGAAATATTTGTGGCTGTAAAATGCATGAAGTGTTGATTGTGTTTAATTTATCATTGTTTGTATGAGTGCAGAGTCGTGAAGAAACAATGAAGTGTGCAGTGTTCATGAGCCACCTGTGTGCTGGTGGTCAGATCATGGTGTGTTTGCTGTACCACCTTCGAGTCAACAAATAAATCATTGTTTCACCCTTGCAGCCCGGAGTTTTATTTCTGAATGGCCTCACTTCCTGCGGGACCACACCAATGTGTGTATGGGTAGTGAGCCTTGCAGCAGCTATGTTTTTAGTGCATTTCAATTTGTCATGAAATCCCAATGTATTCATGTTAAACTTCAGTCATTATATTGGCTGATTGTGAATGTACTATTTGTACAGTGGAGAGGAGTTTATTTTTACTGCTAAAGCACAGGGACAGTGCTGTTGATGAAGACATAATAGATTTGCGAGAGGTTGTTATTTTCTTCAATGGAAATTATACGCACTGTAAAATTTTATGATGCTGCTTAATCATACGCATACTGCCTATACTGCTTGAGAGCGTCATTATGATTAACTTATTGTTTATTCTAAATGGTTTTTCAAAGTGTGGTTGTCATGGTGCCGACACAGCTTGCCTCGGCTGTGTCGTTGTCATCTGTATGTGCAGAAGCGTGCAATTAATCTAACCGCATCCTCAACTTGTTTTTTCCCTCGCCATAGCACAACAGGGTTGGCACCATCCGTGAGCTTGCTGTGCTGTATTTAATGATGGGGTGAAACCAGTTGTTCTGGATTTGCTTACCTCTTGTCGTTGCAGAAGTAATGGTTTTGTAACTTGTATAAGTTTAATTGACCCCTGCAGAACAGGATC
>CM050221.1:23225000-23255000 GCA_027475355.1 Coilia nasus
TAGTATGTTCACATACATAGTTTTTCATCAAATAACTCTAGTAATGATACTTTTTGAAACCAGGGAAAGCTTTAAGGTACGTGGCATCTGTGCTACACATGGCACTTGGCTCTAAATGCATCCCACCATGCCTGGGGATGTGTAACCCAGTTGGGAAGGGGTTTCATCATGGCGTTCTTCTCATGACAGGGCATATTTGGATCATTGGACAAGCCTAAATATGTCACTGTATCCATTTTACAGTGACTGTGTGGCTATTTTAACTCACGGCCGTCTCCCTGAAACATGGAACTAGCAAAGGCCACTGGCCCAGTTTTGAGCTTGACAACTCTCCGTGTAAGAATCACTTCCAGTATCTGTCATGGTGGCCTGCTGCCTTCACTCGAGGCCCCAATGCGCCAAGCCTTTGAAAACCCATTGCTTTGTTGCTCAGCAACTATGGCATGTCAATTGTAAAGCTATCCAGCCACAGTACTGCTTGAAATCCTGATCTCACTGGACAGGAATGCAGCCATCATGTTTTATAATTATTCTCTGAGCTGGAGAGCATTTTGCATTTTGCACCACCTTATTTTATCATAAAATGCCAGACTGTTTTCCGCCATTGCCTGCCTAATTGCCAGTTATAGGTTGTAACATCAAAGTGGACCATGATCAAAAGCTGAAAGTGTGTCCAATTGAATGCATGTAGGTGGTATAATATTATCACAAGTGGAGAATGCCTTTTTCCATAGATTTTTAATTTGCTATCTGAGTGAAACTTCATTAAGGGAAAATGTATGAAGATGCATGCGGTGTATGGCTGTCCTATCCCTCCAGTTACTGAAATCTGTCTCTCTCCTGCAGTTCTGAATAATACGCATACAAAAATGCATGTGGGCAGAACCACCAACAACAGGATGAATTTGTTTAAGGCTTTTATTATCTAACAGTGGACACAAGGACAAATCTTTTTTTTTTCATTCCGTCGCACTGCAAGACTTGCCTAACTATAAGCTTATCTATGCACTTCCCCCTAGAATATTTTCTCCCTACATGTTGGCCTGGGTTTGTTTACATTAGTCTCCAATAGAATCTTTACCTGCCCAATCAGCAAACAGAGGGGGTGATCGTGAGCGATGCCGTTGACTTTGTGTGCTACATTTGAATTGTAGTGCCTAGGCAAGCTAATTGCATAGATGATGACCAGACGTTAGCGATTGGGTAAAGGCAGAGCCGCTTGTTTTAAACTTCAACGTCCAGGAGTCTACACTTCCAGGAAGCAATTGTTTCTCAATAAAGCACAGTCAGACCCTAGGTAGTCTAGGTAATTTAAATCAATATGAAATTTATTTCTGCAAACTCATCCCTGTGTATTTTTTTTTCTTTTTAAAATCGCATTCTGTGCTTACATTTGTGCCAGTTTGTGTCATTGACCTTTGATCCTTTTCACTGATTGGTTGCCGAGGGAAGGGGGAAACTGATGGACTCGGGATGGGCTCTTCCACACACCTCAATGGCGAGATCTGGATCTCTGGAACGATGCCTGCCTGTCAGACCTGTGACCTGTAACAAAGCTGCCAACGCCTGCCTGGTGAATCACGCCAAGGCCCCTTACCCCTGTCGAGCTAGCGGCCTCCACCGCTGATGATGACAGATGGCGTGATCTGACTCCAGGGCAATATGCAAAGGACCACTGGAAGAGCCGACGAACGCACATCCGCATCATCCTATAGCCTACCCTATACTTTAGTAGAGTTGCAGGCTCACAACCTGCTCTGTCACGCTGATGTGTTTCATTATCGTGTTCCCTTTAAAAAAGGGATCATACAGCCTATGTGAGTCATGACAATCAGCCAGCATATGCAGAGACCGATATTAGTACTAATCACATTATTCAGATTAAAGATATTATGCTCTGGGCAGTGAATTAGGTTTCAGTTGCACAAATTATGGGCAACAGAGGGCCTATTTAGATGTTTGTACTTTTATGCCCACTTCAGTTTCTTTTCGGAAGGAAAGTAACCTAAATACATTTGCTTGGGCTGCAATGTTACCCATTCAGATGGAATTAAAAGAGCACCTAGTCTTAAATGCCATAATTTTATAGGCCAACAAAATAGATGCCTGATAGATGTTTGCCACAAGGTATGTCTCAGTATGACAAGCCTCCTGGGAAATGTTTTGTGTAGAGAAGATAAACCTACAAGTTATCTGCTACAAACATGATCACTCTTTGCTTGGTTCTTATATTAGTTGCATTTTTGGGGTGTTATAGGTTAAGATCAGTATTATTACTCATTATTATTCACACAGCATCAGCGTCGTTCTGTTTCAACGAGTCACAGCCTATTCGTGTAGTGGTGAAGGGGAGGGCGTGTCGTCAACACGGCGCCGCACTCAATGGTGCCAATACATTAAATAATGACGCAAGTTAGCCCACCCAACACAATGCGAGGGCAGCAACATATCCGTAGTGATATATGAACCTATGATGAGTCTTGATTGTCGGTCTCCCATGCATATGTTAGGCTACCGTAGGCGCTTCTAAGGAGCGCTTTCCGCGGTGCTGAAAAAGCGCTCGTTACGGAAAGACTATCTAAAGTAGAATGAAATGTATTTTCTAAGCGCTCCAGTTTTTGACTACACTTCGAAGCGGCATCATACCCATCATACCTATAGGTTACAATGGCCAGTTCAATGTAGTTAGGCGTCATATTTACACCCACCGTTTTATTTTACTGATTTAGTTTCGGCTACATATAGCCAATATTATATATCATGTTCTAACACTAAACATCAACAGGAGGATGGGCGACTTTCGATTTAAATATGTGGCACGAGGCTTGCAGCATAAAATTGGCTAGCTTAGCCCGGTTAACGCGAAGTGGCTGCTGCATTTCGTAGTAAAAGCTATTAATTGGCCTCCGTAAAATTAATTTAGTTTGTAACCAGATACATTTTGGTTATGTGCATTTGGAAAATTGCCGCGATACGTTGATATTCATGAGCACCAGAGATTCTAGAGTGGCGTAGCGCTACAGAATCTTTGATGAACACCGAGGTGAGCCGCTGAGGAAGAGTTGCAAAGCAATGATGTCATACTGAGCCATAGGGAGCATATGGTTCGTACCCGCTACCAAAAGGAAGTGTTGCTTTGTTATGAACAGGCGGCGCTGTAGCAGGCGGAAGAGGAGGTCGCCCAACCCAGTGTCTCTTCGCCTGGAACACAAGAGCCGAGGAGAGAACGAGAAAAAGGAAGATTGTAAAGACGGTGTCGGTAAGCAGAATAGGCTGCTATAATGGCCGCTAAATCGGACGGGGTGCTCAAAATGAAAAAGAGCGATGTAGCGTTTACGCCTTTGCAGAATTCTGATCACTCGGGCTCAGTTCAAGGGCTTGCTCCAGGATTGCAGCCGGATTCGGGTACCGGAGAGACGGACTTCGTCAATGGGGAGTCACGCTGCTGTGGCTCAAATTCGACATGTCTTCGTCTTGGCAGGGAGCAGCAAAAATATACCATTTGGGACTGTCTGTGGATCCTGGCTGCAGTGGCGGTGTATTTTGCCGACGTGGGCACAGACGTTTGGCTATCCGTTGACTATTACCTCCGTCGCGATTACTGGTGGTTTCGCCTTACGTTATTTTTTGTGGTGCTAGGCTCGTTCTCTGTACAGGTTTTCAGTTTCCGATGGTTCGTTAATGATTTCAGCACCGAGGAGAGCTCTACCGGCGGTGCACCAAGCTGCTCACAAATGGATGGGAAGCTACTCAGCTCTTCCGCCTCACATGGAGAAGTGGGAGCCCACCCGTCCACACCTCAGAGGCAGGCATCGACAGCCAGCAAGAGCAACACCACTACCAACAGCAGTAACAGCAGCACCGCAACCCGGACTAATAAGAAACGTTCGACATCCTGCTCTTTCTGCATTTGGCTAGTGCAGTCCATCATTCACATCTTGCAGCTTGGGCAGATCTGGAGGTATGTCTTCCTTGGATTCTCTTTGCTTCTCTCCAGCAAATGCACCAGAGGTTATTGAATCTTTGGGAAGGTAATTTATATCCCTTCTGTGGCTATAGTATTATTCTACCATTAATAATTTGGCAGCATCGGTTGCTCCCATTTAAACTTGTTTGCCTTTTCACTCGAAGACCGTCTTAGAATGGCATATCCCGCCCTAATGTACGGTTCACTGACTCTCAAACTGCAAGCTGCCAGAATTCACGCTGTAAAACCCTAGCTACTATTACAGGATATGCTTGTTCAATCACATGGCGTCCGTTTTCTAAATAATATTTAAAAGGGGTGCATCCTAAGATACATCATATCATAATTTAATAATCATAATTTTCCCAACAAATCGTTAGCCACACGAGTGAATACTGTAAAAAAACGAGAAAGCATGTGACAGGGTACATCGTTTTCTAGCAAGTCCACTGACTAGTAGAGTCGACAAGGGAACCGACACTTCCCTCAAGTAGCATACGAAGTGTTCAGGTTTTTATGACAGACTTGCACACAGTGATTGGTTTAGACGGCGTCAGTCAAGATCTTTTATGGTCCCTCTATCTTTCTCTCTTCCTCGCCCTCTCTATCAACAGTATTAGCCATTCATTTCACATAACAGAAACATTGTCCTGCAGTTAAATATGTAGATAACTTCAACAACTGCTGTCGATGAGAGTGGTGACGGTTCACAACGTACAAGGTGCAGCAGACACTGATTTGCACAGTTCATATTCATTAGTTACAACTCTCGGTATTAACTTTAAGAAGCCCTTATAAAGCACCGAACACAAGAGCCTATTAATGGGCAGCTGACAGATGAAACCAAGCAAATGCTTCCCTGGTGGCATCTTACAAAACGTGTTATGACTGGCTCAGACAGACATGTGCGTGGTGCTTTTAGCAAATAACCATGATTAGAGTTGAACGCAAAGCACACAGCTTAACGCTTCCCATTTTTAACCAAGCCAGCAAAACGCTTCAGGTCTTCTGGGAGCCATTGGCCTTTGTAAAGCACTTTTATTATCAGCCGATTTTAAGAACCACATCGTGTTGATGTCCTAATTTAAATGTATGGGTTGTCTGTACTCTCAGCGTGTGGTAAACAAGCACACGTTTTGGAGTAAAAGTAGGACGTTTCCCTTGAATGACTGGTGATCACAGGGTTCCACCCACGAGTGGCATAGGGCATACTTATCTAGTCCCTTACCCTTTCTTTAAACAATTCATCCACCTGTCAGTAGAGGTATGCATGTGGGTGTATTTGCGTGTGCAGGTGTTTGTGTGCATATCCATTAGTTTGCCCAGCTGGAGGTTTCTGTAGATTCACAGGATAAACAGAAAACAAAACAGTACCAAAAGGACAAAACCAAACACCACAAAAAGCAGACCTTATTTTGTTTAAGGCTTCATCATCTTCATGTCACATGGGGTGTTTGTGTAGATTGCCATGATGACACAGTTTTGTCCACTCCAAGGGGACATGAGGGTGGAGCAGACATGCACTGCTCACAGTTGTCAGAACAGGGTTCACCTGTGTGGGGAAATCACAAAACCAACGGGCCCTGAAAAATAGCAATCGGTGCTAGAGAGGTTCGCCACTTCGCACAATTATGGCATTTGGAGCTGATTGCATCGTGAGGGATGGAAGGAGGCTGTAGAGGATAGAGGGGGCCTGTTGTTTCGGCCCACCCAGAGTGCCATGAAAACCCCACACTTCTGCCTGACACGGGGAATGCCACATTCGTTTTTTTTTTTTTTTTACAGCAGGTGTGTGCTTCAGCTGGCTCCTCTGAAGCCTTGGATGCTACTGGCCGATAAATAATGTATTTCAAATCCCTGAGAACACACAACGTGTAATGCATGTGCAATAATGCAAACCACACGCGCATGCTGAAACATTCTATTTTTTTCCCTCCTTCCTTCAGCCTCACTTTCTATCTGTTTGTTTTCTGGAGCTGGATTGGCAGCTAGTCCTGAAAAAGCCATGGGTGTGACAAGTACGCTTGTCTGACACATCCCTCATGTAGGAGAGGCTTATTTTTTTGGCCCAATGCTCTTCTCTCAAGGCTCTGAGAACGGGTCCTCTTCAGTTTGGATCCTGTGCCCCCTTGCCTAAAGCTGTGCATGTCTTCTGACCTTCTCTTAAAGAGTACACTCTGGCAAGAAGGCTCTATAAAACTTCACAGCTCTCACATTCACATCTTTTCCCCACTGACTTTAAAGACACTGTAAAAAATTACCATCATCGCCTGCATTATTTCCTTCCGTAGTCAAGGTGCAGCGAGGCAGAATGCACCTTGACATCCTTCAGTGTGCAAACTACCACCACTGTTTAAAATATATAGCAGCCAGTGCTGAGGTACAGTGTTAAATTTTATGAGTTTCTAAGTGTAAAACCAGGCTGGCTGGTCAGGTGGATTTGTACAGGGTCTTGTTTGTGGGTTTGAAGGTGATGATTTTTCACAGCACGGACCTACATGCTTTCACTGCAGATGAGCTTATGCCGAGCCTTGGATCTTAAACCTGTCCATGTGGACCAGGTGCTGCACACCTAGCTACCAAGCATATGGATCTAAATGAAGCATGAAGTATTTATGGAATCACGGGGGGTAGGATGCTGGGACATGCCAGAGCTGGCTTAATTGGTGTGAGCCATTCTTTTATTTAGTCTCTCACTGCAGCCACAGAAAGGCCATATCTGGGAGAGGCAGCAGCAGTCTTCTGTATGTGAGCTCACTAAGACAAGGCCTATTCAGGCAAACATAATGCTAAGTGTATGTCAAATTGATATTTATTGAATATATGAGTGGCTGCAGTGGCTGTGTGAGGAATCATTTAATCAATCATCATCTACTTGACAGAGGGAGGGATAATAGGACTGATATATGGATGAAAGAAAGGGAGAAAAAAAGCAGACCGTTTTTTTCTTGGAGGAAAAAAAACCCAGCATGCTCCCTGTTTCTCTAATGCAGGGATGTGTCTGCTTGTATCATACAGCCTATAGAGCACAGTTACTCATACACATGTATGCCAGTGAAGGTTGACCTCATGCATGTAAATGCAGACAGAGATGTTCAGATGGACCATACTGTTACATTACATGTCAAAGTAGCTCCAACCCTGCACATTATGCAGCTGCTACACGTTTTTTCTTTAATCATACAGTATGAAGTCTTAGAGCTAATTTGGAAAACATTGACAGCTCTTATTACATTTACAGCATTACCAGTATAATTTACACAGTACATGCAGCTAAAGTCTCTTTAATATTTCTACGTATACTATGCTATTGTTGAAGGCAAGTAATAAAGCTAATTAACTCTGGCTTTAAACATGCCTACCACTGTCTGCATACAAGTCATATTTAAAGAACTGTAGAACTGTAAAGCTTCAGCTATTTTATGTTCACATGTTCCCGAAGTACAGATCTGCCCATGATGAGCATGGGCATTAGAAAGCATGACTATGATGTTACCTTTGTATGTATGTGTGCATGGGTGTGTGGTTGAGTACATGTGTGCATATGCGCAAATAGCTGATAGCGTGACTGATGTAAGCAGATGACTGTAAGCAGCTAACAGAGATCACGTGGTAACGAAGTTACAGTCCTAATATATTTTTCTGCACCACTCAGCAATTAATGAACTAAATTTTAAAACCAATATGAGTTTAAGTAAAATATGTCTATATGTGCTTACATATACTGATAATGACAACACAAAAATTATTTGAGTTTAATGAAACATCTGTGTACTAGTCTACTGCAAACCTTCGGTGCCATTTGTTAAATGAACAGTTAGGGCTAAGAGTTAGCATGTGAGCCCATTTGCCTGGATGCATCTCCCTTCAGGACTGGCGAGCCATTAGAGGGGGGAAGGGGAAGGGTGGAAGAGCTCTCTCCAGGTGTTTGCCCACTGTGAAAAGTCTTGAACTGGTGGTGCTGTTAATTCATAATCTCTCTATCCAGACGCCACTGTTATCTTTCCCCTTAGTTCACTTCACGCTTGCCTCCACCTTCCTCTTTTAATTAATCTTAGGAAATACAATTAAGAACCGGGAATATGGCTCATTTCACAAACAAACACATTCAGGGTGAATTAGTCTGTAGGTGCTGTGGTGGCACCCTGTTTGCCACTTCTAATTCAGTGCCATTGCACCCCAAGGTACCATTCATGGAGACATCTAGATGTCCCTTGATTCAACATCTCTCTTTTTCAGGAGTAATGTCCCTACAGCCACACAACAACACTTGTAGGGCTTATTGTCTTTGCGTAGAACATTTGGTCAGTGTGATTTTTATCCCACCTGCCTCAGCTTTCTTCCACAGAGAGAATGTATACCCTGAGGAGTGGTCTGACTTATGATCAGTGCAGCAAAGCTGTCATTACACTTTAATGTACTCTAATGTGCAATTTTGTGCTGAACGTCATTAGATCTCTCTGTGGGTGATAAGATGTCTGCATTGGTTATAAAACATGTGGTTTCACACTGTACTTCACAGTAATTAAGAGCTGAGTGATGTTACATTTGAACACTCTCACTCCTAAGCCCCTGTAAAATGTACCAAATCTAAACATCAGCAGAACACCTGGTTTCAAGTCCATTGCGATGTTTTTATAGACAAAAATAGGCAAAGTGGAAATTAAGAGCAAAATCTGTAATCTGAGGCAGGCCAAGGGCTGAAGTTCATACAGAATGGGAATTGAAAACAGCAATGACTCTGCTTTTTGCCACAGAGAATGGGAGTTAAAAGCATAGAGAGCGGGAGAAAGAGTGAGTGAGTGAGAGAGAGAGAGAGAGTCTGTGGGTGCCCTTCTGTTGAGTGGCACTCTAGAGTCGAGCTGTGGGGTTAGAAGCAAGGCAGGTGGCCTCTGTTGAACTCCTTTATAATGGAAAATGCAGTTTTGGGCCTTGTGTTGAGAGCGGCCCAAGCCCGTCTCCTCAATTAAAAAATCAACAGGCCAGCACAGAACTGGAGACCCTCCAGCAACTAATAGTCAATATATGCAGAAGTCATAGCGGGTCCAACTTCAGTCAGAGTCAAATCTACATTCGAACCACTGGGGGCAGGTTCCTGTTATTGCATCCTAATGGGCATAGACCTTGTGTTCATTTTGAAACCATTAAAAAAGTGTCCAACAAATTGGCAGTGACCACTATTGGATTAATATACTTCCTAAAGGGGGAGGTGATATATTAGCCCCATATTCACCAAAACAATGTCTTTGCAGTTGATTAATATGTTCGTACACTCTAAAAAATAAAGGTGCTTACACGGTTCTTTAAATCTCTGGATGGTTCCAGAACAAAAGCTCTGTGAAAGGTTCTTCACCTTAGAAATGGATCTTCAGAGCCTCAGATCATTGGCTATGCTGTCATATCGCTTTCAAATGACTCTTTAAAGAGCTGTTGCCCCATTATTTTGTATAGTGTACTTATTTATAGAGTGTACTTGCTTTTTGCCCTGGCTTCAGTTCATCAGTGTTTACCAACCGTCCTTTAATGTTTTGCATTGCTTGTGTAGATACAGCATTGCTCTCACTCTTGTAAATACATTTGAAAGACACACTTCACTTCAGAGACGTCTCAGTTAG
Organism: Coilia nasus; assembly: GCA_027475355.1. NCBI lineage: Eukaryota > Metazoa > Chordata > Actinopteri > Clupeiformes > Engraulidae > Coilia > Coilia nasus. Next base: position 23,234,583 of record CM050221.1, read on the forward strand.
TCGCTCCAAGTGGTCCCTGTGTGAAGGCCACTCAGACCAGCCACGCTATCCATAATGTGAAGAGACTTCCCAGATCATCTTTCAGGAAAAACGGAGCTTCGAGCAAAAGCGGGGTGGAGCCACGTGGATCTCAGTGCTCTCTGGAAACTCAGTCGCAAGAGTGGTTGTTCATGGTTGGTTGTTTTGGCTTCTGTTAGCCCATGCAGACATCTTGCTATCTTATCTCATCCTGAATAAGAACACGTGTTACTTAGAGTATGGCTCAGATCAGTACCTTATAGTTTGGCCATAAAAATAATGTAGCAAAACCACATAGAAACAATGTTGTTTGTGAGGAGAAGAGACGGATTCTTCTAAAGAATGAGCAGATGAAGAAGAAATAGAGAAAGAGTTAGAGTGATAAATAAAGAGAAAGAGAGAGAGAGAGAGAGAGAGAGAGAGAACCAATAGGGATGCCCACCTTGGATGAATTTTTAACATTGCGTGCTATGTCTTCATGATGAGAGGCCTGCTTGCCACTGCTGCATTATTCACAGCCCTACTGCTCTCTGCCAGTATAAAGACTCTCTCATTCTTTTCTCCCCCCCCCCCCCCCCCCTCTTTCTCTTTGTCTTTCCCTCTATCAAGCATTCCACTGTGTGACACGTAAGAACAACAGACTGCAAGACTGTCAGGAATTCATTCTGTCCAGTTTATGCATTGTCTGTTGCACTTGCTCACGTCATATAATTCATATTTACATGTGTGTGTGTGGTGTGTGTGGGTGTGTGTGTGGGGTGGTTATTTTGGTAATGGCACATGCACAGGTGCACATTCAGACTAGAGTGATGGTGTGTGTCATGGAGAAAGGGGAGAACTGCAGAGTACGGTTGATTGAGTGACAGGTTGCCCTTACTCCTGTTAACCCTGTCGTCATGATGAGGCTGCCACCGTCACTCTGCTCTGCCAGTTGCCAGTTGAGCTGGAAAAAGCACCGAGGACTCTCACTACATGGACATGTATGGAAAAGAGTTTGTGGGTGAGAGAGAGAATGGGTGGAGACTGTAAGCATAGATTAAAGGTTGAAAAATACAGCGGGAGGGGTTCAGAGTGTACTGCCTCATAGGTAAATTGGCTAGACTACAACAGAGAGAGAGAGAGGTCTGGGGCAGTTTGATAGGCCAAAGCAGGGCCCTTTAGGCCTGGGCTCAGTTGGCTGTTTCCACAGACCTCCATTTACTCTATTGCCACAGATCACACCTCAATGACATGGTCTCCTGTAGAACCCTTGCCAACAATACTAGCAGGGACTCTGTCTCACTCTCTCTCTCTCTCTCTCTCTCTCTCTCTCTCTCTCTCTCTCTCTCTCTCTCTCTCTCTCTCTCTCTCTCTCACTCACTCACTCTCACTCTCTCTCTCTCTTACTCTCTCTCTCCTTCTCTGTCTCTCTCTCTGTCCTTCTTTCTCTGTTAGGCCTAATGCCAGTGCCAGGGGTTTGAGCAGGCAAAAGTGGAGGGGGTGGGTGGGGGTACAGGGGTTGGGGCCACAAGGAGGCAGCAGCTGGCCCTGTGCTGATCTGACAGAGCGATTCCAGGGCACTAGTGCTTGTGTGTTTGCTGAGTCCTCATCTGCCCACTGGAGTGGGCACCAGCCCAAACCTGCAGCTCTTCCCCATGGGCATCAGGAACATGATCCTCTACTTCCTATTATACACAGTCACACACTAACCCACACTCAGACTGTCCTCACAATCACTCGCATAGGCACATACACTTACTCTCACTCTCCCCCTCTCATTTTTCTGTCTCACTTACATAGAAATGCGCACATGACACACACACACACGCGTGCACGCACACACATACACACACACACACACACACACACACACACACACAACATAACGTAACATTACCAAACACTCCAGTGTGCACTTACATGTACACACAAAAAACTCACATCCCTGGCCATGGTGGAAAGCAACATGTACATGATACACAGCAGTGCTAGGTTATACTAAAAAGTAGTCTTACAAGGATGAATCTGCTTGACATTCAAATGAAATTAAGCTCACCTGAGGCAGTGCGATATTCCACAACCTGTCCTGGTGCATATGGCATTGAAATTTAGCTTTCATCTGCCTACGTTAGTTGGTGATTTTCCATCAAAAAATAGATGTTGGACTAAACAGAATCTTGTTTTGGTCTGTGTGGATGACGTGTTGATAAAAAATAATAATAGCAGACTGGTATTGAGTTCTGTTTTCAGTTAAAAAGTAGGCCTACTGTAACTCTCAGCAGACACAAGGAATGTTGGACAGTAATAGTGTTCTGAAGTGAAATTGGGAGTAGACAAAATCTAGCGCCTAACCTGGGGGAATATACCTGTAGGGCATAAAGGTTACCAAACAGGAAACGTTGCGCTTATAGTTGTGAGGTTTATGGGAGCTCCCATTGTAAACTTTTAATGTTACTCAATATGGCAGTGTTTGTAGTAAAAGGTAAGAGAACTTGTTTAGTCTACAAATATGTAACTCTATTATTATTTTAGGTCATACTCATTGGAGCAGGTGATTGTAGATGCTTTAAGATATATGCTGAACTGTGGAGTTTCTCCAGCTTTTTTACAGAAGTGCTGTAAACAGCTGAACAGCACTTTAGAATTCACTTTGGTCTTTGTAGGAGTTATAGCCTAGATTTCATAAAGCTTTAATTATGTTAGTTAATGTAATGTTTCTGTATCTGTCATAGCCATCAAGTAATTAGCTTCATTGGGGTTGCCATGTTTCCTGTTTGTAATGAGTCAGAACGGGAAGGTTTTAAAGTGTTTCACTTCCCAGCACCATGAAAGCACCATTACCAAGAAAATTACTCCACATTCTGAATGTGAGCATTAGTTATGCTGTATAAAACTGCTCTATCATTGTAAAACATAACAGAGAGACTTTTGTGTTTACTTTATCACACACACACACACACACACACACACACACACACACACACACACACACACACACACACACACACCCACACACACACACACACACACGCACACACACACGCACCCACACAATCATTCTTCGTCTGTAAACAGTTGCAAAAACACCAGAGAGCAAATAGAATGTTGTTAAAAATGTAAAAGTGTGGTTGTGAATGTGGTGATCAGGTTCTTTTGAAGTAACCTTGGATTCTATGACCTTCACATTCATCGGGAGCAGGAAATATAGCATAAGGGCCCTTGCAATTGGAATGCAGCCTAGGTCACATTACTACTAAATTAGCCATGGTATCTTCCAAATTATTACCTAGTATAGTAATGCTAGGTAATAATTACCTTGAATTTAGCAAAGAGTGGTTCATGGTGCTCCCGTAGATGTGAAACAACGATATTTGAGGCCAACTTTGTTTTTTTCAGTGGGGGAAAAGTTGAAAAATTTCACCTGTTTTGGCCTTCATAAACAGACCGTCCCAACAATTTGCATGCAGTTTAGAAGAGGCCCTAACTGACAAAGAGATTTTTGAACTTTTTGTCTTTAAAGAGTCTTTAAAACAGCCCTATGACAGAAAATGTTACCTTAGTATAACTTAGTAACTTAGTAAACCAAAATAGGTCCATCCCTACATGGGATAAAAAGCTACACTGTTTGTTTGTAAGGCAGCACTGATGTAGCACTAACTCTGTGTGTGTGTGTGTGTGTGTGTGTGTGTGTGTGTGTGTGTGTGTGTGTGTGTGTGTGTGTGTGTGTGTGTGTGTGTGTGTGTGTGTGTGTGTGTGTGTGTGTGTGTGTCTGTGTCTGTGTGTAAGGGGTGGGGGCTCGATGTCATTGTCCCTGTATATGTTGGAGCTCAGAGTTGCCAGCAAAATCCTGCAAGCCGAAGTAGATGAATTCACCCTGAGCACCATCACCATGGTAGCTATAGGAATACTGGCTTGCCTGACCTTCAGTCAGACAAGGTCAGAGGGAGAAGAGAGAGGGCTGAGAGTTAGAGTTCTTGGAGAGATAGAGCTAGGGAAATAGAGGGAGTCTTAAACCACATGTCATATACCGAATCTGTTAGAGAAAATGACAAGGTAGTATGTCTGGCTAGAAATTACAGCTCTATAGCTTAAAACCATTTCACTTACCGCAAGAGTTTTGTTGATGTAATTGCACTGATGTTAAACGAACAGAAGCTGCTGTGATGATGTACTAATTTGCATACTGTTCATAAGAATTTCTGCAAGAGTTCTGGGTACTAAATTTTGCAGCCTGAGTGTTTTTTGTCATACCTTAAATGTCTGTCCCTTATAAGGTAGTGATTAAATAAAAAAAGATCTGAAACACACACAAGCGTGCACACAGACACACACACAAACACAAACATACATACATGTCTTCACGTGTATGGCATTTACAAACGTGAGAGGATAATCTGCTGTGTTTTGAAGAGAAATTGGTTTATTTCTTCTGCCTTCTCAAAGCCTAGCACGATTGCCTTCATGCCTGGGGCAGTGCAAGCAGGCAGCACAGCAGCGTGGCGGCTCAGCTGAGGCAGCTCCGACATTAATTGTGCAGGTCAACTCCAGGACTGTTCATGAAATACATTTCTAATCCTACGGTTTCAAACCTCACAGCAAATCACGTTGACCTGGTCTGTCTGACCTTTAAAGACTGCCTCAACTGGAAAGGCACATAAATGTGCTGTCATTTTAGAATTACCATATACTTACCCTTACTCCAAAGCAACTGAGTCATGTGTTTAGTTGCTGTCATGTCAAGTGTAGAATTTTTGCAGTTATCCTTCACATATGCTTCTTTTGGACAGAAATCTGTAAGGTTTCGCTTAAACCTGAAATACTGCTACACTGGGGTATACATAAGGTACATATTAGGTTTGTAATCGTACAGGTTATATGGTACATGGCACCACATTACCATTAATATATCTAGCAATGATGTAAGCCTATTTTAGGAACTATTGAGCACTGTTTTAATAATTTTCCAAAAAAAAGTCACTGAGGCAGCATAGCTTCTATCCTATTTGAAGTTTTAAGAATTGAAGCAGCACAGACATATTACAGCCTCAGATAAGAGTTCAAAATAAATTTGTTTCTGGTTTACTATGTAGATGTGCCCTCTATATTTTTGGACTCTTCATTGTTATGTGAATTAGACATTAATGGCTGAATTTCTCCAAAGTAAGCATTTCTCAAGCATCGCTGCAAGAGCCTTCCCCTTCCACAAAGGATGTGGATGGTTTTGAATTTAGCGCAGAAACTGCTGGTAAACTGAAGCGATTGTCAACCATCATGGCTGAAATTGTTGTCAGCGCATAATGCAAAGCCTCTGTAGTGTGTAGGCAGCGCTCTTAAAGAGCCTCGTGGCTTAGACAGGATGCAGCGTTTATTAAAGGTAGTGCAGTCAAGCAGCATAAACTTTGAGGGAGATGAATGTGCTATGGGAAAGGGATTAGGGAGTGTCTGTAAGGAATGACAAATCGCAGATTTCCTGTTTGATGTCTGGGATGCAGACCTGTTGGCGTCACTCTCTCTCTCTTTCTCCCTCTGTCTCTCTCTCTCTCTCTCTCTCTCTCTCTCTCTCTCTCTCTCTCTCTCAGTGACATGCTTGATGCAAATTAAAATGACTTGGGAATCAGCATTAACATAAACTACTTACGTCTGAATGACAAATAAGTGCTGCTGCTTACGATGCCTTGTTCATGTTGTCTATTACGTTATGCTCTTCATGTTTGCTTAAGAGCCAGCCGAAGGTGACAAGAAATTCCTTGTGCGTCATGTAGGAGTTAGTAAACATTTTTTTGCAAAGATAGAAAGGAAAATGTGTCTGTGTTTGTGAGTGCTCTTGCCTGTATGTACTATTAATGGAGTGACATGTCTGAAAGAAGCCCTGTCACATGCTTCTACATATGCCTGACAAGCTTTGTGGCAGCCAAAAAGTAATGACATCACTCCAGAACCACCCTAACCTAGGGGTATAGTCCCGCAGAAGAGGATGAGCAAGCCTCCCTGCCCCTCAGTGACCAGGGGGAGACAGCTTGCTGTATCTAATGGAGAGTGGAGGCCATGGTTATATTTCAGCCTGTCTGGACTGGAGGTATTAAACACCATTCTCCATGTCTGCCCACAGCCCATCAGCTTTCATCCCTGGCTGCCTGACCGCGCAATGTGCCTTCATTCATCACTGGCTCTAGTTTGTGGTTTTGTGAGAGCAAGGGCTAGTCTGAATCTACGGGGATTACTATAGCATTTAACATTTAAGAGTTGCCCAGACAGTGTTTTTTTTGGCAGCACTCTGTATAGCATGTATATGAACACTCATATGTTGTAGAGTTAATTTCGTTCTAAGGCCAAACAATAAATTAGCAGCAATCTGAGATAAGTAATATAATTGTTAAAATATACGCTCTCGTAAAGTTGTTATGGCTCGTGATAAATCAACAGATGTTGAACGATCCGTTCAGCCAAGGCTGTGCAGGGGTCTGGGGAGCTAATGCCTTTCTGTTTGTTTATGTGGCTGAACTGAGCCCCCAGCCAGTGTCCCCTCACACAGTGCCCAGCCTGCATGTGTGACAGCTTGCAGTTGTGGAACAGGAACCCAGCTGTGCGTGTTTGTGGTGTCGCTGTCATAATGCCAGACCAGGGTTCTGGTCACACTATCACAACATCTCAAAACCATGGGCTGGTAAGCATCGCTCTTCCTGAAATCAAGACAACCGTGCGTGTGTGGGGGGTTGTGTGTGTGTGTGTGTGTGGGTGTGTATGTCTCTGTCTGTGTGTGTGTGTGTGAGAGAGAGAGCAGAATACCCCTCAAGATCACACCATTGACATCTCTGTCTGTGTACCAACAGGCTGTCTCATGGTTTCTCTCACAGATTTCATTTTCAAATACTCCGGCAATGACAAAGCTTCATTTCACGGCCCATTAGGTTTATGTGGCATGGAAATACGGGGAGGAATCAATGATGGTTTGGGATGTCACCTCTAGTGCCCTCTCAAGCAGGACATCTGCCTCTGCGCTTGGCGTCAGATAAAGGCCAAAAACACGACAAGCAAAAAAAAAGAGAAGAAGAAAAAAACAAACAAAAAAACCCTCTCTTTGCACCCTCCTTGGAGGATTGTGGAAGAGTTGATAAAGTCAGTTGTGGTTAAGTAAAACAGTGGCAGAGGAGAAACTGCTGCAAGAAGTGAGGATGATTACAGTTATACTGTCATAAGCGTTACATATATATTTCTCAAAACCAAAAGAGAGGAGTATTGTCTAGTGAGTGTTTGGGCCAGACGTGCATATCATCCTCATGATGTGGTCCGATCGATACTCCTAGACAGTAGTCTTAGTGTCTCCCCAAAGACCCCCTCAGATAAGATTGGAGGCTCAGCCAGAACAGGATTGGGTGTTTCTGGGTGGAGAAAGGGATGATTTTATTTACCGATGGAGAGGAGGTTGGGGGATGTCTGTTTGGAGGTTGGGAGGTTGATTTGTAAGTCATAATAGCAGATAGTAACTAGCAGCTAGCATATATAGCAACTCCTTTTCAAAAAGGATGTATATGCTTGTGTAAGAAACAAGTTATTGTCAGGGTTTGTGTCATTTTAGACAATACAACAGGCAGATTAGGCATTAGGTTTAAGAATCCTATGCACAAACAAGACCAAGCAAAACTTAATTTCCTAGACAATTAATTACTCACAAAATAAATGAAAGATTAAGAAATGTCCGGGTCTTTGAAGGAAACAGAGGGTTTATTTGAATTGTCATATGTTACATTTAGCTGCCAGGTTAATCCCAACTCTGATTTTCTATTTTCACATTTTCTGACTCAATCCAGGGTTGTGTTTAACATTCAATGGGAGGCAAAACCACCCCCCCACCCCCCCACCCCCTCCAACACACACACACTCACACACACACACACACACACACACACACACTTATTAAGACCCAGTCGCACAGCAGCCCAGAGAGAGGAATAACATTTTTTGTCATGCTAAGTTTTTATGACTATGTTAAATCTTGAGCGGAAGGGCTGTTATCTCCAATCAAGGCAGCGCTAGCAAGCCTCTGTGGGATCTGTAAGTGCAGGTGGTCACCTATTGTAAGAGAGCCCCATCCCTCTGCTCTCATCCATCAGCACGCAGAGCCCCAACCTCACACAAGTCTCACACACACAGATGACAGATGATGTCCACTATGGTTATGACTACTCCAGCTTATTGCAGTGCACTATTGTTTGGGCTTCCACCCCAGTGTAGGCTGAATTGTACTATGTTTTTGTAAAATAGAGTAAACATGCCAATGATTGGCAGTGGGGGATTATAAAATTTGAGTTCCATTTACATGTAACCCATGTAACATGATGAAAGTCTCAAAGCATACTCATTCTGCATAAGTGTGTAATGTCTTGACTAACTACAGAACTATTATTATTCAATATTATGTTTTTAAAAACTTGTATGGCGTTAGATATGGCTCCATAAAAAACATGTAGTGAGGGAACAACATTTCACAAGGGAGCAATGTTAGCAGTTCTATTATTAGGATCTGTGTAATGCCTTAAATAGTGGGTTTAGGTAATGTTTTATTATAATGCAACCTCGTTTACTGTTCTTAATACAGCTTAAGACTACGTACGGGTACTTAATGAGTCAGTTGGGTGAACGTTAACATTATAGTTGTTTGATACACAAAATACTTGTTCATGTACTCACTATCAGTTGGACCAGAAAAAGCTTCAAGTCATGAAACAATCCACTCTAAGAATAGCTCCATCTCAATGGGTATCTGAGTGTGAGAGCATCAGGGTTAAGGTGAGGTGGGGGAATAATAATAATAATAATAATAATAATAATAAGGTGCAAAAGATTGCAAAAGAATAAAAGATGCAGCTCAAAGTGCTTTACAATGTCACCACAAGACAACATTTCTTGCAGTCCAGTGGCGTCAGAGCGGATGAACGCAGTAACAAAATGACATAGTGATGCAATGCCCCGTTAATGCGGGCTCTTGTGTGACGCAATAATGTAATGTCATAGCGACGCAATGGCCCGTTTGTGCGGGCTTTTGCGTGGCGTAATAATGCACTGATGCGGGCTCTTGCATGAACACGGGTCAACAGTCTTTGTAGTCTAGAGGTGCTAGAACTATGCAATGCCCTGTTGATGCGGGCTCTTCTGTGAACACAGGTCAACAGTCAAACAAGAGGCGCTAGAACAAGGGAACTTCATTTAGGCACAGTCGGGTTGTTAGTGTCCCCAGGGAGCAACAGGGGTGAGGAAAAACTCCCTGTTTATTTGATTTGTGTAAATTCAAGGAAGAAACCTCAGGTATCAGTGAGGAAAACTCCCTGTTTTTCTAGGAAGAAACCTCAGGCAGAACCACGTCGCCCAGGGCAGCCCATCTGCCGGGGCTGGTAACCGGAAGTCTCTGACTGTCTGAAAGGCCTTTGATCTGAGCAGGAATGTCTGTCTCAAGAGACTTTGATCCGAGCAGTTGGGTATAGGCAAGGTTGAATAGGTAGGTCTTTAGTTGTTGTTTAAAGACGTTGATGGATTCTGCTTCTCTGATGTGCTAGGGCATTCCATCTCTTTTGGGCGTAGTATGAGAAGGCTGATTCCCCGATCCTTTTGGGTGGTGCGTCTGGAATCCTCAGAAGACCGGCATCGACGGATCTAAGGGCTCGTGCAGGGGTGTAAGAGGATAATGCATCAGTAATATAGCATGGGGCAAGGCCATTTACAGCTTTGAATACTAGTAGTAGTACTTTGAAGTCAATTCTGTAAGATACGGGTAGCTAGTGTAGTTCAGCCAGTACAGGAGTAATGTTCTCTGAAGACTTTTTCAATGAAAGAAATAAAACATAAGCCTTCAAGGTGTAATGAACAAAACACTCATACATTATGAATATTACAGATAAAAAAGGCTTTGTGAACAGTTTCAGTTTGCAAGCACACTGCATTATGGACACTGCTAATAGCCCAGGTGCAGTAAAAGGTGTTTGTGCTTGTATATGCTAGCATGGCATCCTTAATGACAGTTTTGCTCCACACAGGCCTCGATCAGCAGCCTCCAAGCAGTCTGCCCTGGGGGAGCTGGCCCTCCACAGGCTTAATGAGGCCTACATTAGCAGAGGAGCACAGAGGCTACACAGCAAAGCTGCGCATGTGTGTGTGTGTGTGTGTGTGTGTGTGTGTGTGTGTGTGTGTGTGTGTGTGTGTGTGTGTGTGCACAGGCATATGCATTTAGCCAATTTATCTATGAAGCAGTACACTCTGAAACACTCTCTGCTGTATTTTTCAACCTTTAAGCTATGCTTACAGTCTCTACACATTCTGTCTCTCTCTGTTTTTCTCTCTCTTTCCCTCCATCTTCACAGACCAGAATGCTATAGCGTGATACCATGGTAACTAAAGTTTTACAATATATCACAAGTCCACGTCCTGCAAATGAAGACGCGTGGCCCATCAGATGGAGCCCTGCTGCTGTAGGTTCCCATAGCCCTATACGTAGATATTTGTGGCTGAGGTGGCAGAGCACAGGAGGAATGTTAAGCATCACAATTCCTGACGAGAGGGAGATGTGGAAGAACGTAGATCAAATATCCGTTACTTGAAAATATTTTGGTTGCATGACAGATTCCTTTTCACAAGCACAGGTACTCACCACAGTCTTAAGGTGAGTTTCTCCATGTTTAAAATATTGTCTATTGTGCTATATCACTTATCCAGATCTGGTGATTTTGGTTGTCTCCACGCTTTTGTTATTTGTTTTATTGCAGAAATGCGGAGGATGTTAAATAGCTTTTGATTTTTTGGTATAATTTTACTAGAGAGGTTTATACCTAATAAATTATCTATGGTCAGATTATGTTGCAATTCGAATATATGTTCCACCGCCTTTTTAAATCCTTTCCAAAATTGTTTTAATGCTGGGCATATAAAAAATATGTGGCTATAATTTGCTCTTTGTTCTCCGCAGTTTCTCCAACAGCTTGTACCAAAAGTTTGCATTTGTTTACATTTGTCCGGTGTAATGAAAAATCTCTGATGTAGCTTCCATGCAAATTCATTCCAGTATTTTTATTGTGTAATTCCTACGTTTCCTTTTAATGACTCCCTCCAGTTTTCCATTGTAATATCGATTTTTAATTCCTCTTCCCATTTACGCTTTACTTCAGATTCAACACAAGTATATTTTTGTACTAGTCTATATGTTTTTGAGATTTTTTCTTTAACTGCAAATTTGTTTTCCCCTAAATATTGCATCAGCTCATTTTCTGTTTTTTTCTGATAAATGTTCCTTAATATAGCTTCTTACTTGTAAATATTTAAAGAAATGTTTTTTATCCAAATCAAACTTAAAAACAAGATTTGCATATGGTTCAGGATTTGATCCATTTTATTTAGTTGGAAGTCTGGGTTATGTGCCATTTCTCTTAGATGAACATAGTTAGCTTTTATTTTTACTTTTTTACAGACTTGTTTCCAGTTCTGTATTGTGTTAAAAATACAAAAACTGTGTCTCGTATACATTTTTTGTGCTTTACTCTCTAGAAATGGTAGTGTCCCCAGACATAAGGTTGACACTTGTTTTTCTATTTTAATCCACTTAGAATCCACTTTTGTGTTCATCCATTTCAATATTATTTGAATTTGTGTTGCGTAAAAATAGTTTCTAGGTTTGGTACCGCTAGTCCCCCATCTACCCTCTGTTGAGTTAATAACTGTAAGTCAATTCTATGTTTTCTGCTATTCCATATGAAATTTGAAATCATTTTGTTCCATTCTTTAAATTGAGATTCAAGGATCACTAATGGTAATGCCTGAAAAAGAAATAAAAAGCGTGGTAAGATCATCATTTTTATTGTGTCTACCCTTCCCATAATACCATCCGGAATTATCTTCCACTTATTTAAGTCATGCTTTATTTTGTGTTCCAGTACACTATAATTAATTTCGTACAAGTCTTTCAAATTATTACTGATATTAATACCCAAGTATTTTATCTTTTGTGTGTACTTAAGATTGAAATATTTTTTTAGTTCTGCTTCAATTTCTTTCCCAACTATTAATGCCTCAGACTTACTTTTATTTAACTTATATCCTGAAAATTTACTAAATTCTTGAATTTCTTTTTTTAATTCCTGAAAAGATTCTGTTGGTTCTTGTAGGTAAATTATAACATCGTCTGCATATAAAGCTAATTTGTGCATATCTTGCCCTATATGTATCCCTTTTATGTTTGTATTTTGTCTTATAGCTGCTGCTAATATTTCTATATATAAAGCAAATAAAAGCGGGGATAGAGGATCCCCTTGTCTGGTACCTCTTTGTATTTTAATTGTTCTGGATATGGTCCCATTTACTTTTATCCTCGAAGTTGGATTACAATATATCGCTTTTAACCATGAACAAAATGTTTGATGCAGGCCTATTTTATTAAACACCTGAAACATGAATTGCCAATTTACTAAATCGAAAGCCTTTTCCACGTCTAATGTAATCAAAACCATATCTTTATTTTGTCTTTGGGCATAGTCAATTATGTTCAGTGTTCTTCTAATATTATCCATTAGCAGTCTATTTGGTATAAATCCAGATTGATCATTATTAACAATATATATTATATTATTTTTTTGCCTACTTGCTAATATTGCTAATGTTTTGCTATGAGTGTTAGTAAAGCCCAAGTTTTTGCCCATCTACCTGTATTTAATGCGTAATTGTAGGCTTTAAGCAGTAATGGCACCAATTCATCTTTAAAGGTTTTATAGAATTCATTTGAATAACCGTCATCACCTGGTGTTTTCCCCATTTTCAAATGTTGAATTTGTTTACAGTTTGAAATCTGGGGATAGCAAAGCAAAAGAGGTCCACACAGGTAAATAGTAGCCTACTTACAGCTTACCTACTTGTGCAACTTATCATATAATCTCCAGACAAAGACAATTGCTAAACAGGCAGGCAGAAGCCCCATGTTGAATGACAGGCCTGCTGGAACCAGATAAAACCTCTTATCACCAGTGGTAGGCTGGTAAAAATCTGGAGCCTCACACACACACACAGGAACTCCTTTTGTTAATGTGCTTTCCTCGCTAATGCACTCTGCGGCCTCTATAACTGACGGCTCACAGTAGTTTTCATTTAGCAGTAGTACACATCCCTCATCATCGCTGTGATTTACAGTGTGTCCCAGAGTAGCATAAAGTACCTAATTAATCCTAAATACCTACCTAAATATTCCATTTACTAAGAGCTTTGCCAATAGTACTGAGTGTGTGTGTAAGTGTGAGTTCATACTCAACATGTGTTTCTCTTTTTGGCACACTTCCCCATAAGAGTGTCTGTAGCGAACAAATAGATTGTGTGAAGCCTCAGTAATGCTGTCCATCAGGTGGAAGTTCCTGGGCAAATGCCTTCTCCAACCAATGACTGTGGCTGACTGTGAGCCTGTGACTTATGTCCGCACCTTGACTGGTAAATGCTAGAAAGATGGCGTTGTCAGGAATTTAGTACACAATAATATTCTGGCGCTGCACTTTATTTACGAGCCCTGCATGCCGTTGACCTTCCCCCCTTGCGTGCCACCGGCAAAGTGCCGGCGTAATCGCTGAATAACCGGGTTCAATTGATTCTGAATGAGTTGGTTCCTCTTGGCAGTAGGACAGGGGGTATCCATCATGCACTGGCAGCTGTGGAGGCACAGAGGCGGAGGCGAGCAAGTGCAAGTGTGGACCTGAGCTTGCTGGCCGACTGCCGTTAGGGTGTGGAGCCGACCGCCTGTTGTGGGAGGTCGGGCCCCCTGGTCCACCAATCTGACTGGGGACCTATGGTGCCGGTGAGTCAGCACGGAGGCCTGCTCTGCCATTGCCCAAATTATGTTGTTGACTCCAGACCTACTGTGTGATTAAAGGTGTCATTCCCCGAGAAAGAGTTTAGTACTTGGTCATTTTAAAATACGATAGGTCACTCTGAGTTGTATATGCATGCTGCACGTGGAAATGTTCTTCTACCCCGATTGCCTCCATTAGTCAATGAGAGAACATAGGTGGAAAAATGAGCACATAAGAAAAGAACAAAGTCACATAAGTTTGTTAATTAGAAAAAGCCATGGCATAGTTGTTATTGCCGAAGAAGTCTCGTTGCAGCACACATTCGCCTAGTAAAATATAGGTAATATATAGGTGTGCTGTGACCGAATAGGCTTTAAATGATGGTAGCCTCTAGCATAGGCGAGAACCTGTCATTCTCCTGGTTCCGTCTCCTCCACCAAACTAGAACAGCCTGTAACAGGAGCACTAAAGCATTTTTTTCACCAAAACTGACTCACAGGGAATTCATTAGTACTAGAGAACACCGCAAAATTAAGGAAAAAAAACGATGCAATGACACCTTTAATACTTATTGTTTTATTTCTAACCCCGAGGTGAGATATACAGTCCTTCTTGACCTCTTTGTGAATGCAATACATCAGTCTTTCAATCGATGTAGTCAAGGTGACCCATTTTGTACAATTCTGTGTGGCTAAGGGCCTGGTGTCTTCATTGCGAGATTTCATCAGCAGGGTACCTCATTTTCCTTTGATTTGCTATCTACTGGCAAAACTAAGGTTGCTTTTAGTTAAATACAGTATCCGCATGCACTGCCATACACAGTACATGTATTAATGTTTTTGTTTTACTCTGTTTTTTTGTTCGATTTCCATACATAATAATAATACAGCTACAGCTCCATTACACAGCTCAGTTTCAGAGCTGTGGCTGAGTGCAGTCCTTAACAGTGTCTCACAAACACATACAGGAAAATCGGGGCACGCTCCAGCAGCATGTTCCATCCTCCACGTCTCTATGGGCATGTAGGCTTTCTCTAAGAGTCAGTCTCAGAGCCCTGCACTTACTTCCGCCTGTACCACCAGCTGCCACCACCACCACCACCACTGGCGCCACCACTGCCACTGCTGCCGCCATCATAACTGCCACTGCCACTCTGTACTGCTGCAGACTCGCCCTCCCAGCCCTACCCTGCCGTACCACTTCAGACCTCGACTTGTAAAAGCAAAGGCATGTTCAGCTGACCGTTCCCTGAGCTCCATTATCAGGTCAGAACCTCCCAACTGTGAAAACATGCCTCAGCTGGAGGAGGAGTCACTCCTCAGCACGCCTCTTTATATGTGGCTGTGGTAGAGGGGTTTGGGGGGGGTGGGGGGTGTAGTTTAGTTGATTTGGCTGTCAGCTTGCAAGTCAGTCAGGTGTTGATCCAAATGTGTTGGGGTGCTGAGTGGCTCGCCCTGCTGGCTGAGTTTGTAATGTTCTCCGCCTGCCCGTGGTGGTTTCTCATGCAGGGCTTTTCCACCTCTCACCAAATTTTTTGCAATTCACATTAGCCTTCAGGCTTCAACACAAGTTGTCAAAAACAACCCACAGCATGACATGATAATGACGGCAGCAAGCACAGAAACAGGTAGAGAAAGACAGAGAGGTACACGGATGTGCATATTTTCTTTAAAACTGCTCTCTCTCTCTCTCTCTCACACACACACACACACACACAAAATACAAACACTCTGGGGTGTGGAGAAGCAATATGCCACATATTTATTGCCAGTAAGCAAAAATGCAAAAATATATTAATAAAAAAACAGCCCATTCATACATTTACCAGCCCTATACATAATGCAGAGATTTAGCAAGTTGTGAGAGACCAGCATGTACCATCTGAAAGACTAAAATACTAAAGCACTTTTACCTCAGCTCCCCTCCATCCATTACCATATACAGCTCTTTGCCATTTGTGTGATTCATGCAAAATTAAAGTGGTAGATAACCGTACTCTAAATAATGATTTATTTTGTTATGCCATGTGCTTAAGCATTAACGAGAGAACGCCATACACAAACAAGCCATACAAATGGTAGGTCCTAACGTTTAACATAGTTTTATTTAAGAATTTTCATTCTTAGGATCTGTTTTTCAGCTTCCAGCTTAGAGCATAGTAGAGGGCTATTTACTCACATACTGAGCACAAAGGCCTCAGTTTGCAGCAGAATAGAGATGCAGCTCTCAACTCTTCCCCATTGGCCACGGTGTGTGGAAAGGGCAGGCAGGCAGCATCAGATGGCCACAGATGTCACAGATGAGGTGTCACGCAGCGCAGAGAGAAAGGAAGAGAAAGCAGTAGCACTCAGACAGGAAGAGTAAAGGTGGGACCAAGACTTGTACGTTTGAGTGAAGAAATTTAATCAGTGGCTGGCAGTTGGACAGGGAAATGATCTTTTGTACATATCTGTGTGTGTGTGTATATTTGTTTTCTTTCTGTGTGTGTATACCTCCACATGTTTACAAAAGGCGAGCATTGACATGCGTACATAATGTATATGTGTGGTTACCTACTCATATGCAAATGGATGCAGCTGCTTAGGTTTGGTGTTGTGCATGAAGGTGTCAGTGAACAAGTAAGTGTGTGTGTGTGTGTGTGTGTGTGTGTGTGTGTGTGTGTGTGTGTGTGTGTGTGTGTGTGTGTGTGTGTGTGTGTGTATGTGTGTGTGTGTGTGTGTGTGTATGTGTGTGCATGGTTGTGTGTGTGTCTGTGCGTATGTGTGTGTGTGTGCGTGCGTGCGTATGCATGTGTATGTTTGTGTATGGACTGTGTGTGTGTCTCTGTGTGTGCAGGCCGCTGTTGGCAGATGCCCTGTTGGGAGCGTGCAAAATGAGACAGTGATGAAGAGAACAGACTTGTGGTGCAGTATTAGGCTCTACTGGTGGAGAAGAAAGAGAGAGAGAGAGTATTTGTGTTTGTGTTTCTAATAGTGTATGAGAGTGAGAGAGCGAAAGAGAGAGAAAAGGCGAGAGAGAGAGAGAGAGAGAAAAGGCGAGAGAGAGAGAGAGAGAGAAAAGGCGAGAGAGAGAGAGAGAGAGAGAGAGAGAGAGATGGAGGGAGGAGTGGGGTCACCGCCCAACAGTGACAGTTCCTGCTCAGTGGTCTCGAAATAGTGTCACCAGACCGTCTACCACTGACATGCCAGGACCTTTCTCTGTCTGTCTGTCTGTCTCTCTCTCTTTGTCTCTGTCTCTCTCTCTGACACAAACACACACACCCACACACACAGAAACAGACAGACAGAGAGAGAGAGAGAGAGAGAGAGTGTTCAATGCAATGTTCAATTCAATGCAATGCAATGAACTATTTGTCATGCCAATAAAGGTTACTTGAAATGAATTGAATTGAATTGACAGAGACAGAGAGGGAGGCAGCAAGAGGTCTTGGCATGTAAGTCGTAGACATTCTGTTAGCATTGTTCTGAAATGAGTGAGACTTAATAAACAAACACACATGCATAAATAGGACAGCACAGCAGACCATTTATCGACACTAGGTGAATTACTGCACTCAGGCATACACCTTGTCTGGCCTTGCACATTAAGTGAGAAAAGGGCAGGAATGTGCCATATAGTCACTGTATAACATTGCACACCTGCACATCACCTGGTAAATGGAACCAGATTTAAATTAATACAAAGCACAGCAGTAAAAACTTTGACATGCACATGCACAACACATACAGTCTGTGTGTGTGTGTGTGTGTGTGTGTGTGTGTGTGTGTGTGTGTGTGTGTGTGTGTGTGTGTGTGTGTGTGTGTGTCTATGAGAGACAGACTAATGGGGGAAGCAGGTGCGTTGAATTAATTTAAATCAAACTCTTTATACAGGTGTCCATTGCTATACAGTGATCGTGTGTGATGTAGTTGCCCTTTTCTCATCCTACGTGTCCGGGTAGACCAGATGTGTTTTAACTGCACATTTTCACGTCCAGTGTGGATAAGCTGTTGTGTATATTCCATGTCAAGCCAATTAATGCACACATGTGTGTTTGTTTATGTACTTCCAGCCATCCCAGATGGGCATCTCATGAAGCCATGCTCTTTCACAGCTTTCTCTCTATCTCTCTCTCTCTCTCTCTCTTCTCTCTCTCTCTCTCTCTCTCTCTCTCTCTCTCTCTCTCTCTCTCACTCTCTCTCTCTCTCTCTCTCTCTCTCTCTCTCTCTCTCTCTCTCTCTCTCGCTCTCTCTCTCTCTCTCTCTCTGCCTGTCTCCCTCACTCTTAGCCTGCTCTCTTGACTAGCCTTGACTTAACCACAGAAATAATCTCATCAGAGCAGGGTGATGCACATCAACATCTGCCTAATCCCATTTTGAACGGGGATTATCAGGATAGCGTGCAAAGCCGCTCCACTCCCGGCTACATGTGCTAGCATGATATGGCGGGGCCTGCTGGACTGGCATTGGGTAGCCAGCTGGCGTGTGGGTGAGAGACACGGTGACACGGGCTCGATGCCGAGTCGCAAATGTGGTCGCGATTAGGTTCTTCCAGGACTCTGTGTAGTATATGCACGAATACGAAGCTGCACATTAGAATTTATCAGTAATATGGGGTCACCCCCCACAAATGATGAATGAGAAATGAGAAAGACTGAATAACACAATCAGAATAAATGTGCATCATGTATTGTATTTATAAATTATATACGCCCAATGAAGTGGCAGAGTTGGTGTTCATTTTCTCTCTCATCAGACTCATGACTGTGCCTAGTGTAAACTCAGCCCAGCTCTTGGCTTTCTCAGAAGCGTGGTAAGAAGCACGCAGCCTGTACCTGGTCCTCACTCGACAGACAGACAGATGTGTTGCTTTGGGATGTCTGCCTGGTTTGGTGATAAGATCAGAAGGATGAGGCCTGTTCTCAGCCATAGCGTTGCCAGCCATGCTGAATTTTAACTGCCAACAACTCTCTCGCACACACTCCTGAACTGCACACAGTGCAGACAAGAAGCCATCTTGGCTCCAGAATAATCTCCTGCCCGCAGTCGTCTAGCATTTATGTTAAAACTGCTGCTTCCTGGCTGACAGCTTCAAATATAATTTGTTGCTATCTCAATGATTTATTTTGGCTTGCTTTGCATAGGGACATGTTTTATGCTATTGCATCTGGGATGAAGGCAGCCCAACTCATGGAAGACCCACACATAAGTAAAGTAGAGCCTTTGAATCCAAGGCAGTGTGGTGTAGTACTACACAGATTTTGGATCCGTAGTTTTTTATTTATTTATTTATGTATTTTCTTGTAATGAAGTCTGTACCGGTGCCCAGAGGCTAAATTTATGTTAAACCTTAGTTCATGGCATAACCACTGGGGCCACTCTCTCTTCTGCCGCTAATTGTTTTCAATTACACAAGCATTCTCTGCCCTCTTATCAGCAATCGTGGTGAATTCATAATCAGGTGTGTAATTAGTCTTCCTCAGTCTTAGCAGCCGCCGCAGAAACCGACCCTACTGAGGATAGTAAATACTTCAATTAGATGGGCCGCAACGAAGTGCTAAGACAGCTGCTTTTCGCACAAAATAGGTCAGGATTTCAAAACATATCCTATGACACATCTAGAACGTTCACTTGCATATTCAATCAACAGTGACGCAGTGGTTGAGAGAGGAGATCCCCTGTGTGACACAGGGCTTCTGATTTTCATGCATAAATGCACTAAGAATGATGTTTGATTAATCCATTTACCTAACCTGGTAATTGTGTGATGAAAGTGTATGAAGCCTTATCTGTTATCTGGGTGAGAGAGTGTGTTTGTGAAAGAGGAAGAGAAGGACAGTGTGTCTCTATTAGAGAGTGTTTGTGAAAGAGAGCGAGTGTGTGTGGGTGTATGTGTGTCTTGCAGTGTGTGTATGTGTGTATGTGGTGACATAGGTAGAAAGACAGGAATGGGGAAAGAGCATGTGCCTTTATGCAGAAAAGTAAATGTGAGACACATACCATTTGCCCTTGGTAAGTACAGTCAAAAGCCAGGCTATGCCAGGGATCAGTGTCACCTGACTGTCTCTCTCACATGTTGGCCTGGACTGCTGGATGTCTGAGCAGCAGCAGATGGGGGAGGAGCCCCTGCCATGCTAAAGACAGCCATCATCACTTGAGCTTAAGAGCACATAGTCTTGAAACACTTCAACTTGAGGAGTAGTTAAACAGCGGCATACTTTTCATAGCTCAAGTCTGGCATCGGGTCAGCGGTAAAAACCTTTTCCACCAGACAAAGAGAAGTTGTTCGTGGTGGGGGGATGTTGTTGTTGGTCGTTGGTTGTTGTTGGTTGTTTGCCCCATTGGTAAAGGAGGTTAAATGTTTCTGTAAGTTGAGCCGAGGGAGAGTGTGTAGAGGTCATTTGGCAAAAGATGGCCAGGTGCCCAAATGCACCAGATACCCATAGGTTTGTTCACAAAGGCTGGCAGCAGAGTTATCAGCGTGTGTAAGGCAAGGCACACTATTTGGATACAAATAACGACTGCTGTCTATGTCCCACTTTCTGTTCATAGCTTGTCTGTGTAATTTGTTTGTGTATGTTGCCAGTGCTATAGCAATCTTCTTTGATTTCGCATTCTTTTCTACAAGAGCCACT
>CM050221.1:23262500-23332500 GCA_027475355.1 Coilia nasus
ACAGGACACATTTTAGATGCTTATACCATGGAATGTAAAAATAATAGAGAGTAACAAATATATTTCTTGGAAAACTGATATAAATTAGTTTTGATACATGGGTTAATTTCTCTGGACACCATTCTGGAAGCGAGTTAAAGTCGTCAAAAATGTAAAGGTAGGTTTGGAAAACCATTTTTTTTTTTTTACAAAAACACAGCAGAGAACATTTCAAATTATAGACCTTGTGAGAATTGCCAGTCAGCCACCCAACGTTTAGGGATGCATGGCACTGGATGGGTGGTGTGACGCCCCGTGTCCACTAGCAAGCGAAGCGAATTCCGTCTCTCCGCACCCCCTCCTCCCCTTCGGACGCTTGGGGGTGTGTGGTTCTGATCAGGTCGGCGAATGTCATGGAAGGGCGGGAATATTTCTTGTATGTTATTTACACATGTGCAAAGACCAGAAATATTAATCTAATGTAAGGGTGCAGTCATACAAGCAGGGGTGAGAAAAACGACAGTAATCAATCTCTCGTCATTCATTTTGACAGAATTTGACAGAATTTGACAGACATTTTGACAGTGAAATGTACTGTAATAATTGTCCTACGTCATACCTGCTTTATACACTGTTGATCTGCTATTGGCTAGCCGCCCCATGTTGGACGCGTTCATTTGCATAAAGTTCGGCATGGCTGAACTTTTGGTCGCGCTGCACCCCTCGAGTTGGCCGCACCGCCTTCCCACAATTCTTTGCAGAAGCGGAATTAACGGTCGGTCGCGTCCCATAGAAATGAATAGGGGTGCTGCGGTGCGGAGTTCGCTTCGCTTGCTAGTGGACACCCGGCGTGAAGGAAGAAGGCATCCAAAAACAGCAGTACAGAGACAAATTAAATGTATTGTCTGAACAGACCTTGAGGTCACCAGGAGTCTATACCTTCAGCGTCAATCACTGCTATTTTTTTCAAATTGTGCCCACATCAACTAGGCACCAGGTCCAGGGCAATCCCTGCCTCTTCTGAACTCAAGCCCTTTCCTCACAGCAAGCAAGGTTTAACTGCACATTTGACAACTCCGTCCGAGTAAAAGTTGTCTTCTATAAATCTGATTCCTTAGCTGACACTCCTGATTCTTCTGCGGGTGGTCTCTGTTCCTGTTTTCGGCTTTTGTTCCCCTAGATGCAAAATCACCAGCCCTTAAATAGGGCCGGCCAATTAGCTCCACTTAACACAGGTTTACTTGCTGCCAACAAAAAAGCATTCATACATCACAAACACAAAACAAAATAGAAAAAAAAGAAAACATTAAACATGGCAGGAAACCGAATAAAAGTCCATAAAGTCCCAAGTGGTGAAAAAGGGAGGCCTCTTTTTCACAGACCTGAATTAACAGTTATGAAGAGGTCATTAAACATTGTGAATAGAAACATTTCCCAGTCAAAATAAGTGAAATGTAGAGAAACTGTCAGTGATTAAAATTTGTGGCATGCAGCTCTGTGCACAGCTCCCCGTCACAGCGCAGCTCTTGCACTTATTACGAATTTGTGTGTAACATTTTATCTGTTAAAGCTGGTTTGTTACATCACCAGTTAGGTTTTAGGCTTTAGGTTTTCTGAAATTAACCTGAACTGAACCTGAACTAAACCCTTCAGGGTAGCACTACGGCACTTTTTATAATTGGTGCGTGTCTCCATAGAAAGGGCTAGCCCAAAGGACAATCTGCCAGAACCTTTAGAGGGACTAACAGAGTACTTACCTCGGGTTTGTACTCAGACAACAGTTAAATGATGCACCTGCAGGGTCTGTCGAGTGCTTACTGGGGTCTGTATAGAGACACAACATCCAAAACGACTGAGTAAGAAGACTTTTCTCTGAAGTCACATTTTTAGCCAGAATCTCCTTATTAAAAAAAGACTTGAGTCGTGAGTTTTGAATGGGCTTACTCAAAATAATTCTAGGCCCAAAGATATTGAAATAATAGCCTGGCACTGAGTCAGCCAGAGTGGTACCATCATCAGTTTGAAGACTACTTGCGTGTGCAGGAAGTCTGAAATGTATTGTGAATCACCTTAGGAACAACAGTGGTGCTTTTCAGCACAGCTCACAGTGCTGCCAATTGTTTTGACGAGGCACCTTCTCTCTGTATAGAAAACACCTTTGTGTTCCTCTGTCTGGAAAAAGCAGCAGTACTTCGCACTCAATGCTGTGTAGCTGTTAGTATCACTATTTTTTTTTTAATTTGTTAGTCTGGTTCTCGTAAGAACTTGTAAGAACAAGTGTGCCTGAAGATGGGAAGGTGTGGGAACATGCAACTGCCCCTGTGAGTAATCCACACGTCCTCCACCTGTGAAAGCAGGTAAATGGCTCACTTACTCCCAGCTGGAGAGCCATCCCTCAGTCATTGCTGTCTGTACTTAGTAACCATGGCAGCAGGTGTCTAAAAGAAGCTTGCTGTGTGTGTGTGTGTGTGTGTGTGTGTGTGTGTGTGTGTGTGTGTGTGTGTGTGTGTGTGTGTGTGTGTGTGTGTGTGTGTGTGTGTGTGTGTGTGTGGCTGCAGACAGGGAGGAGGGCTAGCCACAGTGCTTTCTCTTAAACATGTGCCATCAATCCCATCAAGTGCATGCTGCTGTTAACAGGTGCCCACTCCTCCCTTTCTGTTGTCAATAACCACTCAACAGTGCTCAAGTGGTGTTATGGACTGAGTACTGGAATAAAACAATGATCAAGAAACAACATCTAACTGTCAGAAAGGGAATTTAAATATGTAGAATGAAAGAGTCTTATTTCTGTTTCAGAATGCTCTGAATGTGTTCTGATGATACTTAGAAGACCAGGGGGTTATTCCAAACAGGTGAATTAGAGATTAGCACAGCTAAGTTAACTCAGAGTAAGTGGTAAACCTCTTAATAGAAGGGTCTGATGGGCTAATTCTGATGGGCTGGTTCTCTTTGCAAAACAAAGCCACTGGGGTCTTCTATTAGTAGATTTACCACATAAACTGAGTGAGCATACCCAGGTATGTTACTCTAAACCTGCTTCCTGGAATACCTCTTAGGTGTTCTAGGTTTTATTTTGTTCTGTTTAAAACAAAGCAAAACAAAAACATTATCCTGCCTCTGCCTCTCTTCTAGAATCATGAATACTGTAACTTCCTGCTTATAAATCATACTTTATACATTAATTTTGCAAATATAAACTGAAGCAGCATTTTTTATGGGAAGAAATAATAGAAGGACGTGCTAGGGCTCCTTTTTTAAAACTACACCATCTACTGTGACTAAACACACTTTTGAACATAATATATATCAATTGGAGGTTAGCGGGTTATTTCATGGCATAATTAGCCTACGTCAGACTGCCGCTAACAGTTGCAATTAAAAGTATGTGAACCTTTTGGAATTTTATGGTTTTCTTAATAAATTTGTCATAAAATGTGATCTGATTTTCATGCAAGTCACTAGTAAAGATGAACACAATGTGCTAAAGGTAATACTGCAAAATAAACAATTACATTTAATGTCTTTGTTGAAAACATACACGAAACATCCAGAATGCTGTGTGCAAAATTAAATGAACCTTTGGGATTAATCACTTTTTAAACACTCTTTTGGAAATACACTCAAGCCAGGGTTTCCCAGAACTATAGATCAGATCTGCACAAGGTTCATGAGATATATACCAGCCTATTTTTTGTTTTGTTTTTTGCCTTATTTTCAAGATGTCTGATGTTATGGTTTTCTGTTCATCTCTATGTGTGATGGTTTTTAAACTATTGAAATGTTATTAAACGTGGGAGTTATTTTTGTCTTGCAGTGATGGCAATGTTTCCAGCACCTGCGACATCAAAGCAGCCCCAACTGCCCCTCCTAATAGAGAAAGTGCATTAATGGTGCCCTAAATGTTCTCATGGCAGGACATTACAGTGGAGGTTTTACTCTCCAAAAAAAGCATGCTGTGTGCAAAAAACCTGCTGAAGAGCTCATTGACACTCCACAATTGTACTTTGAGAATGTAGATTGGCGAAACATATAGTGAATTTTGCATAAACAATGCAGAGCATTGGATGACATCTAAACAACACAATTAATGCACCCACTCTATTTTGAACTGTAGTTGAGGGAGCATCATGATTTGTGGCTGGTTTAATGTGTCAGGTAATGAACAACTTGCTATCACTGCAAGAAAAAGGTAGGTCCCAAATTTATCATCATTTCAACAAGATCATGACCAGCACCCATACAGAGGCACAGAAAACCCATAGATGCATAGAAATTTCCTAATGAAACAGCCTAATTGGAAGAAGAATGGGCTATACCTCCTAACTCTTGTGTATATTTACAAGGTGCCCCAGTTTGAGTTTATTCTTGACAAAAGAGAGTTAAACCAGTGATCAGTCTCAAAGGTTCACTTACTTTTGCACAGTATTTTTGATGTCTCGTGTACATTTTCAGCAAAGACATTAAATGTAATAGTTTATTTTGGAGTACTAGCTTTAGCACAATGTGTTCATGTTCACTAGTGACTTAGATGAAGATTAGATTACATTTTATAACAAATTTATTCAGAAAACCATGATATTCCAAAGGGTTTACATGCTTTCAATCGCTACTGTAGATACATTCAGATAATACACAATTTAAAAAAACACATTCAGTGAAAGAATGCAGGTCATACACTATGCATCTTATATGCAGGAAATTATTGTACATAAAGGCGTGGTTATCAAGGAAGGTAATTTCCGGGTGATTTCCGGATGATAAAAAAGCAACTCCTACAATCAGCTCTATTTCAACAACATCTGTCTTCAAAAACAACAGGGAAACAAACTGCTTCTGTTTAAACTGGAGGAAAACTTAGATAAGGAAATGTACACAGCAGCTCTCTGTGTGTAAATTCACAGAGTCTTGAAGAATAAAACAACAGATGCCTAAGTATAATGCAAAAGGGGGAAATATGAGACAGGAAGACCAAAAATGTCTACGCAGGACAGTTGGGGTCTGTATGTGAGAAAAACCTTTTTCTGTTCTCCCATGGCTCAGCTGCTGAGGATAATAACTATGCTGAGATCATGACTTTGACTCCCAGGAGACACACATAGGCTACGGATGGTAATGCACAGCTGCACTGAAAGTCGTCTTGGATAAAAAGCTGCTCAGTGACTAACTGTGCATGTCAATATCCCTCATGCAGGTATGACAGCGGCTGCCTCCCTGGTCTCCCTGGCCTGGGCACTGGCTTCCTACCAGAAGGCTCTGCGTGACTCCCGCGACGACAAGAAGCCCATCAGCTACCTGGCGGTCATCATCCAGTTCTGCTGGCACTTCTTCACCATCGCCGCACGGGTGGTCACCTTCGCCCTCTTCGCCTCGGTGTTCCAGCTCTACTTCGGCATCTTCATCGTGCTGCACTGGTGCATCATGACCTTCTGGATCGTGCACTGCGAGACGGAATTCTGCATCACCAAGTGGGAGGAGATCGTGTTCGACATGGTGGTGGGCATCATCTACATCTTCAGCTGGTTTAACGTGAAGGAGGGCCGCACGCGCTGCCGCCTGCTGATCTACTACCTGGTGATCCTGCTGGAGAACACAGCGCTCAGCACGCTCTGGTACCTGTACCGCCTGCCGGCGAGTACCGACACCTTCGCCGTGCCTGCGCTCTGCGTCATCTTCTCCAGCTTCCTCACCGGCGTGGTCTTCATGCTCATGTACTACGCCTTCTTCCACCCCAACGGCCCGCGGTTCGGCCGCTCGGCCAGCTTGGGGCTGGACGATCCGGTCGGCGTGGGCGCCTTCTCCACGCTGTCCACAGAGGGCGCCACCAACTCGCTACGCTCCAACCGTGGAGGCCAGGCACTACTGGCCGGCGACAGGGACACCAAGTACAGCGAGCGAGACGGCTGCGTGCCCGTGTTCCAGGTGAGGCCCACCGCCCCCTCCACACCGTCGTCCCGTGCGCCGCGCATCGAGGAGACCGTCATCAAAATAGACCTGTGCCGCAACCGCTACCCAGCCTGGGAGCGGCACGTGCTGGACCGCAGCATACGCAAGGCCATCCTGGCAGTGGACTGCTCACCCGTGCCTCCCCGGCTCCAGTACAAGGACGACACGCTGGTGCAAGAGAGGCTGGAGTATGAGACCACGTTGTAGCCACATGCCCTCCTCTCGCCTCTCTCCATTTACCTTTCCTCTCTAAGGCCCCCTCCCTCATCCACCTGCCCCCTCCCTTCCTCCACAGGATTCCAATTAGGGTAGAACACACTGGGATTTACAGCAGGACTGTGGCAATAAAAGGTACTTGCTTTTCCCAATACTGGTCACTCCAGCGCTGACCCATGATGTTGATTATCATGGATGGAACACAAAAAAAAAAAAAAAAAACGGAGGGTTAGAAAGAAAACAAACAATGGGCAAAACTTCTTAATTTAAAAACACAATATTTTCTAAACGGAGATCTTTTGTTTAGTTTACTTCATTGGTGTGGGTATATATATGTTTGTGTGCATGTGTGCAAGCATGCAATTGTGTGTGTTTGTGTATGGGTGTTTGTGTGTGGGTGTAGGTGTGTGTGTCTGAGTGCCTGGCTGTGTGTGTGAGGGTTTGTGTGTGTATGAGTGTGTGTATGTGTGTGTTTGTGTGTGTGTGTGAGACAGAGAGAGAGAGAGAGAGAGAGAGAGAGAGAGAGAGAGAGAGAGAGAGCGAGAGAGAGGAAGGGAGAAAGAGAGAGAGTGTACTTAGTGTCTACTTTAATTTTTTAACTGGTCAGGGAATATCTTGTTTTCTAAATGGCCATTGTGCTGATAGACTACAGAATAACCACTATCATCCTCAGTGTTGTAAACAACATCTACTGTTCCAAACATTAGCAGAGTAAAAAGTGTCAGGTATAGAGTTATTTTATTTTAATGTTGGTTAGGTCATGTCTAACACAAAAGAAACCAGACTAACACAGTGTTCATTTTAACTATGCTATCCAGTACCATTTCCAGATTCTGCTCTAAAAGATTTTGGCTCAGCTTCCATGCATGTTCACACCCAGGCACACACATATACCAACCCACACACATATGCACACACATAAAACACACACACACATATGCACAAATACACTCTCTCACACACACACACATACACAGAGATATTTTCTGTCACTATTATGTGTGCACCTACCAACATGCATACCAAACACACAGAATGTTGATAATCTGTGGCCACCTGTTGTTCGGAGGGAACAGAGGACCAAAAATGTTATGTTCTTGGTACTGTGTGTATATGTGTGTGTGTGTGTGTGTGTGTGTGTGTGTGTGTGTGTGTGTGTGTGTGTGTGTGTGTGTGTGTGTGTGTGTGTGCGCGCGTGCGCGAGTGTGTCTGTGCATTAGTGTGTATGTCTGTGTGTGTGTGTAAGAGAGAGAGAGAGAGAGAGACAAAGAGAGAGAGAGAGAGAGAGTGTTGTGTGTGTGTGTGTGTGAGAGAGAGAGAGAGAGAGAGAGAGAGAGAAAGAGAGAGAGAGAAAGAGAGAGAGAGAGAGAGAGCGTGTTAGTGTGTGTGTGTATGTGTGTGTCATTACTACTGGTGTATGTGAATGAGATGTCCGGTCACTGGCAAACTGAGCCCACATGTCATCAGCAACCTCATTCCAGTGCCAAACGCTCTCAGTCTCTTCACTGGACCCTTGTGAACTCCTGCTGTGTGAAGGCCCTGCGGCTGACTCCACTGTAAATAAGAAAAAGCAGGGCAGAATTTCTACTTGAATCCTGTACAAAACAGACAAATAAACAAAACTAACAAACTGACTTGTAAAAGGGTATGGTGGTTTCCCCACCTCATATCAAGCCACAGCATCAAAAGAGGAATTAAAAATGTGGAGCGAGAAGAGGTGGAATGTGAGTGGAGAGAGGCTGAAGGAGAAAATCTTCATCTTAATCTCGCCTGGGACAAGGCGACTGGCCAAGAACCTAAACCAACACACTCACTGGCAGCTCCCAATCCCGGTCCAGACTCCTGCACGGCACCCCAGCCAATGGCTGCCATCTCATGATTGGGTGTGTCTGCCGGTTTGGACTATGATGCACACACACCACACACAAACACACACACACACACACACACACACACACACACACACACACACACACAGATGGACGAGACTGAGATGCAGGAAATTGAGACTGAGATGGAGTGGACAACTAAATACAGGCAAAAAGATGAATGGACAGCCAGCCCGACCAAGGCAACAAGCTTGGATGGCAGACTAAACCACACCACACATCACAACACTTTCCTTCAGTGTCAGGTGCAGATGTTGTGTCTCTGAGATAAAGGATATAGTGTTCTTTTTTGTTAGAGTGCTACTGTGGTTACACTTGGTGCACTTGTATGTGTGTGTATGTGTGTGCATGTGTGCTATGTGTACTGTGTGTGTGTGTGCGTGTGTGTGTGTGTGTATGTGTGTGTGTGTGTGTGTGTGTGTGGGTGTGTGTGTATGCGTGTGCGTGTGTGTGTGTGTGTGTGTGTGTGTGTGTGCTAGTGCGTCTACAGGAGTGAGAGAAGATATCCCATGATATAATATGCTGCTACATTTCTTAATTCAGATGTTCAGCAGTAGCCCTGCAATCTCCATCACAGCAAGACCCAATTTCATGAATCCCTTGCATCAGTCTGACCAGTCTACAGTTTAGTAGCGCTTGAATATGTGTCCTTTGTGTCAAACACAAAAGATGACTGACAGAGAGAAAAAAGAAGCACAATGTTGATGGCATGAAAGCTACTAGTGCACAGTGATCCTTCAAGTGTCCTGCACTGACTTGTGCTTAAACTTTCACAAACAAAAATGTGTGTGTGGGGTTTGGGGCTTGGGTTAAATGGTACTGTACAAAGCAGCTAGATGTGCCTGTTGTGGTCTGTGGATTCTATTACCATTACATGGTTTAGAGATTGATCAGATAGATGTTACCACAGTCAGATGCTCGAAAAGCTCTGACTGAAGTCTGCAACCAAAATGTACTTCACTGTTAACTAAAAAAAATGTTTTCAAATGTGCTAGGCAGTTTTAGTTTGAAAACCCACTATGTAATATCATTAAACTGTACAGAAGACATTTCTTCTAGATGTGAATGAAAAAAACTAAGCTTATTACCAAGCATAGTTTGACTAGCTCACTTTCACTTTACTAGTCCCTATAAATTGTGTTTACTCTCCATTTTTATGATTTTCTTGTTCTCAACGTGGCAACAATCAAATCATTGTTCACACCAGTCACATTCATCTACATGTTTAAGATATGGCTGAAGTTCAATCAGACTGGCGTAAGCACAGATGAATCAGAGGCTATCAGACATTTAGTTTCCTTTTTTGTGGTGTTTTTTTCATGAAGTTTGAAAGATGTGTCTAGAGTTAGACAGTACTTGGCTTCATAAATAATGTGGTGGTAGTGCACACAGGTGACACAGAGCAGTTATTATGGAGTCCGTTGATCGCTTTTTTTCATGGGGATTACTGATTAGCACCTGAATCACTAACAGGCCAGGGGTCAGATGGTGCTACTGCTGCTTGCCAACTCTCATTGCATGACATTGCAAAGAGAAACCAGCTGTATTCAGATTGTTGTTAGTGTTTTAGACTCATTTTGGAATTATCTTGCCTTCACTAAATATTTGGGTTGTATTTTTGTGTCAGATTGAATGGTCTTACTCTGTTTTATTTGTCAAGGGTACCCCACTTACTGTGTAGCACAGAGGCCAAAGGTGCTTTGATAATCCTGAAAACACAGAATGCTGGTTGAAGTTTTAGAATACACTGCAGTTTGTAACTGGATTAGGTGGTAAAATCGCTCAGTTTCATATCATGGAGTATCATAACTGTTCTTATTGGGCCACTCTTATTTCTGTAGCATGTTCTACAACAGGACAATTTAAAGAACAAAATTTATGTAATGCATTTATCTCATCAGATATTTAGCAAGAATATCATTAACTCTCATATCCAAGCACCATATAGTCAGTTTCCCACTTAAGGGTCTTTAAAAAGCTTTTACCCTGATCAGTTTTCACTGTGGACAGTGGTATGGTTGTGCTGGAAGGCTTAGCTTTAGAACCAGTGCATTCTGGATCCGCACCTAAATGTCATTACTGTGATCGTGACATTGCTTCTCCGAGCACAGCATCCCATACATAATGCACCGAAATTTCATTTCCAGTGTCATCGCGTGAAGTCTGCCTGACACACTCATGCTGGTCCTACCGCACTATGTGTTATGAGGCCAAGGCAAAAGATAGCCCTCGTTTGTAATGCAGCGTATTTAGTGTTCTGTGAATTCAGCCTTTTGCAACCAATTTGTGATGCTTCAGCTTGTTGACTTCAAGTAGTCAAATATAATCACCGGTGGATGGTAAAATGTGCTCAAGTGTTTGTGAGACTGTGCTCATGGTCAATCTCGGATGTCATATCCACTCATGATGTAAACTACAAAGTGACGCATTGTCAGTCATATTGAATATGTGAACATGCTCATGTATGCCTTTAAGGTGGCTGCTCTGAGTTGTGTTGACAGAAATAGCATGACACCCTGATAACAGACTAGATGACCTTTTCAAAACATAATCGATATTTCAACATGTTGAGAAATGTACTAATGGGTTCAGTTCATGTCCATGTTGTTGTTCTTTATGTTGTTCTTAATGTGTTCTTAATTGTTTTTTTTTCCAATCCGGTGCAAATTCTTTGTATACACCTACCTCAGTATGGTTTGTGCAACATAACACTGTTTAACTTCAGATGACTGTGTGTGTATGTATGTGTGTGTGGTCATAACATCTTTCTTCTGTGATGGATAGTGTATTTCAAGGGAGACTAGATACATGGTTAAGTCTTCAAGTATGCAGTGGTAGGGAGGTGCCCGGTTTTACAAGAATGAGCACATCAGCGAAAGCGGTATCAATGAGATGAGATCCCCTCACTGAAACACAACCACTCTGCAGTCAGGCGGAAGAGCATTCATTGACATTGTGACCATGCAAGCTGCTTATCTGAGTTTTGTTTGCCTTAAGAAATGTGTCTGCACTTATGTTGTCTGATTTACAGGGCCTGTATGACCTTTTGGGGCCAGTAGGTTTAGGGCTAAAGAGATGTGATGATGACATCTCATCTCAGTCCATTCTTGCTTTATCATTTTGATAGGGTTGTTTATTTACTGTGCTTGTGCTATGGCCATTCACTTAAAAGACTAACAATTTAATCAGCTGTGACTGTAACCACAAATTATGAACCTGTTTGAGCTTTTAGTCATATTTTGGCATCAGTCACTAACAGTACAGTCATATGTTTAAAAAATAACCATGCACCATTTACACATACTCTGTGTTGGTACATTTTTTTCATTCAGGTGATTTTACATTTGAATTTTTATTAGTTTGTAATGGTAATAGACTAATATGATCTTTCATAAGGGAAAACCCTATACACAACATTGCTTTAATGTCCACGTAACATTATGGTTTACTGATGGCTATGTCAGCCCAAACACAGAATTAGTAAAAGCACAGTAATTGATGAATTTGGGAGTGATGGTTTTCTGTACCTTTTGATCTACAGTAATAGCATAATGTACAGATGTACTTGGTATTTCAGTTGCAATGGAAACTCACAATAACAAATTGAAAATGGCTATTTAACTGTAAATAAATGTATGCAAATGTATATGTTAAAAAAAAGAACATTCCTCTCTGAGTCCTGATTGTGAAGGGTGTCTATTGACTAGAGGTCAGTGCCACAAGATGGCAGATACATATGATGTAATACAGATTAAAAATAGTGTGGTGTATGTGATGTACTAAAAGACGAAAAAAAAAAAAGCAAAAATATAAAAAACTGTTTATTATCAGTCTTTAAAGTAAGTTGCATTGTGTGATGAAAGTCTGAAGTGCTTCAAATGCATTAAAATATGTTAATCGAATTTTATTGTAAATTAAATGAGTAAAATCAAAAAAGAACATGACATTTTTGTATATATTGGATTTTTGTAAATTTTTATTTGATTCTAATGCAACACAAAGTACCAAAATTCATTGAATAAAGTACACTGTGGTCATTTTCTCAGACTCCTCTGCCAAGTTCATTGGGGTTACACATTGTAACCTTATACAGGTTTTGTAAGTGCTGCGCCATGTGCCTGCAGAGCAATACTGCTGTGTGCTATGAGTACAGTCCGTGTATCATGTGGAGAGTTATGCTTGAGCGATGGAGCAGATAGAAGCTTAATGTGAGAGACAGAAGGTCAGCTAGGACTGCTCACCTCAGGCACTAGTAACTTATAAGAGGAAAACCCTAGGAATCGAGTTTACACACACACACACAAATATAAATTATGATGGTTTCATATATTTACCTCAGATATCAGTGCTCTATGCAGTGTATTTTGTAATATGATAATGTATTTTATACATATCACTACATGTTTCCTCACTAAACTTATGATTCTTATATAAGTTAAATACATTCTGGTATGACAGACATTCTGATTCTAGATATTGAACGACAATATCTAGAATGAGGATCAGTTGAAGGTCCAGTGTCAACAGTCACACAGTAGTGTAATATGTAAGGACGATAAGGCTTAGTTGACATTAATGTGCTTTACAGTATAGATGCCCAGACACCACTGATACATGTTTCTATTACATATAATATCACTTACCTTCCTGCTTAACATATATTGGGAGTGACAATAATATGGGTTGGTTTCTACTGGCAGGTACACTACATACACTATAAGGTCCTGGGCACCTGGACCTAACACCCATAGTTTATGACACTCTGTTCCTTATCCACCAGCATCATTGTGGTTCAATTCCTGTACCAATAGGAATAAGAATAATAGATACATGTGTGGATAGCCACTGCTCTCCTACTCCTCAGTCATCGGTGAGGTGCACTTGAACAAAGCATCCAACCCCACCCTCCTCCAGGAAAACTGTCTCTGTACCTAAAACACTGCAAGTCTCTTTGCATAAGAGCATCAGCTAAATATGATGTATTTGTAATGTAGTGCATTATGAAATTGGTTATCAATCATGTACTGATGTTGATTGACAAGGTTTAGCTTGCAATCTTTTTTTTAAATCACCCCAAACACGTTTGATGGGACAGAACCCCATATGGGCTAGTAAAGTTCTTCTATGCCAAACCATACCTGCAAAGACCTCACTTTTATACAGTAGGCCAATATTCCTATAGGCGCATTTCTAAACAGTGAAAGCTGGTATAGCTGTGGACCTGTTACACCTATGGATTTAGGATGAGAAGTCATGAAGGCTTCTTTGAGTAGTAACAGCCATGTGTTCCTAGATGGTGTCCATAAACCATTTTCCTCAGAGTAGGGAAGGGTCTGTTTTGTACTTTCTCTTTGTTAATGAGGCAACATACACAGAATATTTATACAAAAATATTTTTAATTCTTTTTAAGTTTTAAATGGTTTACAGTTAATGCACTGAGGTTTACAGTAATTAGCAGAGATTCATGAGGGTTAACACTAACTTCTCACCATAAACAGACATCATTTTATCTGAAATATGCATATCCAAGTGTGAACATTTACACCGTGTGATGTGTGCTTTAGATTCAAATATGTATAGTCATAACATCACAAATATTCTGTTCAAATGTGATGGCAGATATGCTTCTCACAAGAGACCAAACAGTATTAAAATCAGTTTGCCAAGAGCATTCATTTTGCTTTTTCAGCCTCAGCACTGTTGCTTCTGGGTGGCTCAAAATCAGGTTTGAACAAAAAAGGGACTTGTGTCCATAACCTATATCATAATTTGTCATCTTTCTCCCTATTTGAATAAAATATTTTGCACTGATTAGTGTGTGGTAGGAATGTAAATTTAAACAGCATAGCTGAACACGCTTGAAGTGTTATTGATAAGCAACTGGCACCTCTGTGGCCAAGCAAGTGCTTCCTTTGTGGCAGTTAAATGGCTCACCATTGTAGAAAAGTAGTCAAATTCAGTGACCAAAATGTTCACACTATTTCTTTACCATGGCATCAACAGATGAGATGTTATTTAAATCAAAAATTAAAAAAAAAGTTAGGATTTTTTTTTAAATATGTATATGTGACTGAGAATTTACAAATAGGCCACATGCAACCTTAACAAACAACTGACTGTTGGTAAAATATAAATATTTCTTCCCATAATCTGACTGTAAATCATTGAGACCTAATGTTTTCAACAGATATAAAATAGTGTATTTTCTATGTAATAACTTAGGGTTTATTTTGATCTCAACATGACAGCTCATGACAGCTTGACACAGTACACTGAAGGATATTTCACAAAGGTACAATACAGTTCCTCCGATGCAGTTACTTAGATAAATCACATATTAAATATACTGACCTCTTTTGCAAGTTGGACATTTAAAAATAAACACAAGGCTCTTCAGAAAATAAATTAGTTTGGCAGTGGTCTTTGAAAAGATGAAAGTGTACAAAATGAAATAAAGACTGATCTCAAAATGATGACACTCTCTGTCTTTCTCTCTCTCTCACGCACACACCACGATTACTTAACATTAATTATTCCATGCACACTAGATGTACTACCAGTTCAACTGTCATTATGGTCTACGTGTTAGTGCCCCTGTGCCATTTCAGTAACTTGCATTAATCCTTCCTGCCCATGCACACTCTCAGGAATGAGCACAACAACCTGATGAATTGAAAGTGACTAGGCTTCTTTCGGTCGTCTGTGGAATCGCTCTAGAAGAGCTCTAAGGACGTTACCCGGGATTTTTTGGTGCTGATCTATGAGTGCCTGCACTGCTTCCTGCACCTGCAAGACAAACATTGAAAGATAAGGAAAACGCAAACAAATGTTGATTTGCAAAAAAAAAAAAAGAGTAAACAAAAAAACAATTAAGCATTTACCTTTTCTGCCAACTCTGCCGCACTAAGTTTGGGATCATATGGAATGGGGTCACCCAGAAAGGTGCGGAATTTCACGGGGAAACCTCCATATACAGGAGCCACTGGAAGGCGAAACCTTTCATACAACCATCTGAAAAATTCTACAAAAAACACATTAAAAAGAGAAATTAGGTCCACGTGTATTTATGAGAGCAAGTGTGGTTGACAGCAAAATGTAAAAGCCATAGTGGTTGACAGCAAGCCAATTAACTCACTTAATGTTCCAAGAGAACGAAATCCTTCTCGAACATTCTGTGTAAACATAGGAATTATTGGCTGGAGAGAGAAAAGGACAGCATGAATGAAACTAGAATCATCACATTTCAGTTAATGCATCCCAGCCATACATTTTATGTTGACAAACATTGTTTTGGTAAAGCATGTCCAGATCCAATGAACATCCACACCAAATTTAAAACGCATAGCTCTTGGCAAGGTATAGAATGCACAAAAATGTGACCTTAATGATCACAGTGACCCTGA
Source organism: Coilia nasus (assembly GCA_027475355.1). Classification (NCBI taxonomy): domain Eukaryota; kingdom Metazoa; phylum Chordata; class Actinopteri; order Clupeiformes; family Engraulidae; genus Coilia; species Coilia nasus. The sequence goes on from CM050221.1 coordinate 23,277,932, forward strand.
ACTGTAATTTTTGACTTCACAAATCTGTCAGTCAGTCTTTACATCAAATTGAACATATACATTTAAAGTACACAATGAGGCATTCTTGAGAAAGTGTTCACAGGAATGGGACTGTCAAGGTCACAATGACCTTGAACGTCAACATCTGACCTCAAAAATCCAATAAATGAATCTTTAGTTCCAATCAAAACTTCCACCAAATAAAAAACAGGAAATACATGGGGTCAGAAAGACCTTGCGGTCTGACCTCAACAATTTCATCAGTTTATCTTTGAGTCCACATGAACATTCAAAACAACAGAATTTTCATGACCACGTGACCGTGAACTTTAACCTTCAAAATCCATCTCTAGTTCAACTTGCCCTTCACCACATCCGCCCCATTTAGTTACAGTTGCTAAACCCAACAAACTGACAAACTTGATGACAGCTGCAGGTACTTGTCAACCTGTCTGTAGAAGCTACATCTGTAAGATCACTTTTTTAGAGACGTAATGACAAGATTTTGAACGGAATCTATTATAGACTCCATTGTGTCAAGGAAGGGTATGAACAAAATTCAAACCTTGCTTTGCTGAATGACTATTTTAATTCTGTCATTTAACAGTTAGCTGATACTCTAACTGTAGTAGATACCTGGACATGTAAGAAACATGTTAATGCAAACAGATGAATAAACAAAGACTACACTACAATACCTATTCAACTTAATTAATGGGAAATAAACAGTGCGAGAACCATGCATGTTTACATTAGGATGCTAGCATTATGATCTGTTCTAGCTATTATGACTACCAAGAGATAGCTTTTCCTTATGTAGAAACCACTGATTATATGTGCCATTACCATAATTTTAGATAAGCCTATTATAATCTTCTGCAACATGATGAGATCCCCTTAAAGGGCTCTAGATAAAAAACCTGTCCTTATGTTTCCAATAGTTGGCCTACCAGTGTCATGTAGTGCCACTTTAATGTTAGCAGAAATTAGCTAATTATGCTATCCATGTAAAAACTATATTGTTTCCTGCAAGTGACAAGCACAAACAATGCTGCTTAACATTACAGCAAATATAAATACCCTTTGTTTACATTGAGTGACTGTAGTATAATCCACAGACCTGTTGAAGCTCTTTACGGTTTGTGTAGGCCTACAAGAAGTCAACTGCTTGGGATACCAGATGGGACTGGGAGGAAAGATTTAAATTTAACATGATTTACAAATATCATACAACTCTGAAAGTGAGTATTCCTTAGAGTTGGATTAGGCCTAATACAAGGCAAACTGTTTGACTATTATGTACAGCTCACATCTCTATAAAAGGCCACAAAACCCAACACGTTTCCAGTATGCTTCTAATACAGGTCTATGGAGCTTTAAACTGAAGCAGATATGCTGCCAGATGCTTTGGGTGGCTTTAGGTGTTCTTCAGATATTGCATTTCAAATGTCTGTAAGGACAGAGAAATACGCTTGTGTGCAGACAGATGGACAGCCAGAATAGTTTCTCAGGCTATTGTTAGTGCAGAGGCATATAACTGACACTGACCCTGATGCATGAACAGGCATGTCTTGGCCTGCCATAAATCTGAACACTGTACAGGATGTGACTTTCACCTTTGACCCCATGACCCTGAGCAGAAAATCACATCCTGTTGCCGTCATGATGAGTAAATAAGTCAATATATGTGACAGTTTCTGCAAGCAACTATGTGTTGCAGAGTGTTTTTTATGATGCCATGTGATCTTGAATTTTGACCAGTTAATTAAGCCTTAATTAACCTGATCAAAGATACTGTGACTCTGTTGTATATGAATGCCATTGTGGATGGAAGTACAAAATACAAATTTCAAATTTAAAACAAATGATTTAGAACTTAACCTACCACTTTGGAGTCAATGGCCACTTGAGCGAACCCCTTGCGTTTGCCCCACAGCAGCGGGTAGGTCTCGTCACTGAAAAGCGCCTCCCGCACCCCGCCAGGGGAGATGCCCAGGAGGTGGCCACTGCGCAGCGCTTTCACACACTCTTCCTGTGGCCCATGGATCACACTGAACACCTCTAGCAGCAGCTTAAAGCCTGGAAACATAGAGACATGTGTGTGTGTGTGTGTGTGTGTGTGTGTGTGTGTGTGTGTGTGTGTGTGTGTGTGTGTGTGTGTGTGTGTGTGTGTCAACAACACAGAAGTACTCAAAGCACTTGCTTAACTCAGGGACTGAAAACTGAAAGTGTGGACATAGCTGTAGTTATTTTTCCGTATGCATGGAAAAAAGGACATAGCTGGACTGGTGCTGCCTGTCATTTAATAATCAGTGTATGATCCAGACTTTAATTCAACAGGCCAATTTTGCCTGACGTGGTTGTAGTAATTGGATGAACTGTGCATTCTTCCTTCAAAATAGATCTATTGAAACAACTGCATACTCTTCTACAGCATAGGATACTACAGAATTAAACAGTTCTCCATAATAAGCACATGTAAATAAAACAATGCGATTACTGGAATTGTCAAGAGTTATTTTAAAAAGGCAAATATTCAATACTTACCAGGGACTTTGAACAGGAAGTGATCAGCCACAGAATGACAGGTCCGTCCTTTCTGAATAATAACATTTGCCAGGAAGTAATAATAATCAATCGGAATAGCTCCATGGTAATAAACTATAAGGGCAGGTCCTTCATCTGGAATCTTTTCCAACCCGTGTATTTCATAACCTGGATGATCCAAATGTGACCAATTAGCTCAATGGCAAATATGTATAAGAATGCTCAGAAAATCATTAGGCTCACATTTTTGCTGGCCATAAATGTACATAAAATATGAACTGTTATGAACTGTGATAATTCTATTCTTTTACGACTTACTATTGGGCATATTTACGTGTCCTGTTATCACAAGCATCTCCACGCGCTCACACACACACACACACATAGAGTAAATACCATGCCATATGGCTCCGTGTCCATCCCACAGAGTTGCCAGGGTTTTCCTTGCACCATCCCACAGGTTGTTGGAATAGGCCTCCCTGAGTTGATTCTTACGCTTGTACACATGCAGAAAGAGTATAGAGAGGTACAAAAGGATGACGATGAGGAACGGTAGGATGAAGACGATGACCAGAGGTGTGAACACCCACAGCAGGTACTCCAGGTAACTCAGATAGTCCTCCAGGTGTCCCAGACCGGCCCATTCCTCCCAGGTGAGAATCAGACATGATATGAAGCTGATGGATCCGTCCCCTGACAGGCAGGACTCGTTCCCATTGGACATGCTGCTTCACTGTTAGCCGCTTCCAATAGATGCCAGGTTAAGCAAGATTACCATCTGCCGCCAGGCAGACCTGAAATTTCACAATGAGGTAAGGCATTGAGTTATTCTACAGACCGTGCAGTGGTCTCAAATCAGAGTTACCACATATTATATTTAATACAATATATTCAAACCTTTTAAAGATGAGACAAGACAAGAAATTCAGTTCACCAATATTCAGAAATTTGCATACTCAGTTTCATCTCAGTTTAACCCTAGGCTGCACACATAATATGAAACCCTTTGAATTAATGACTGGGTAAAACCGACATATGGATAAAGTGTCCTTTCTTACTCTGTTAAAGTGAAACTACAAAAACCCTATTGTGCTTTATCTCTGTCTAATTCCAGTCAGGTATCATTTAAGGACATAAGCATCTTGTCTAATTATCTGTAAATCACATTCCATGAGGACTCATTTACTGGGCAGCTATGGTCTAGGGGTTAGAGAGTTGGTCTTGAGATTGGAGAGTCGCAGGTTTGAATGCCGCCCTACCCAAAGCTGAAATGCCCTTGAGCAAGGCATCTACCCACACTGCTCCAGGGACTGTAACTGAACCCCTGTAAATAACTGTAAGGATTTAGATTCCAAGCAGAACAGGCTTAAGCAATGTGCACCCCACTCTTTACCACAAACCTTTAATTAAAAGTGGTCACCAACATTAGTAAAGCGTTACATTGTTGGTTTAACGATTCAATACAGAGGTCTATACTGTTTACTTGTCGTTTCACAAATGAAAAACCCCTGGACGAAGCTATTAAAAAATGTAACTGTTTTTAAAACACTTTAACCATAGCAAAATACACTAATGTTAATGCATTTATTAAATAGACCTTTCACGCCACATTAATATTTGAATTAAAAGTGAACACGTTTAGCGTAAGAAAGTTACAAACCTTTTGCGGACTGAGTGAGTTGTTGAACAATACATGCCAGTCTCAAACCTTGACCCTGAAAGAAGACGGACATGAAAAATGATTCAGTATCAAAAGCACCTTGACATTGATGGCGATGCAAAAGGTCAGAATGTATTTTTCAGAGGAATGATAAGCCACGTATGATTTTGCGATTCAAAGACATATCAGTCAAATTACAAACTATGCTAAAAACACTAAAGTGTATCTGGAGCCAGATCTGGTTGCAAGGGTTGATAGCACACTGCCTAGCTAACGCCAAGTGCTGAAACATTTGTTAAATGAACATCTGCAGCATGCTGACATTCTAATGACTGTTTGCTGATTGTATTGTTAGGAGACTTCGGTGTGATTAGAACTACTTGGCAAATGACCTACCTTTAGCTAACGAGGAATAGCTATTCATGATTGATAACAATGTTAGCCAGCTAGGCTAAGAGGTATCTGTCATTCGATAACATTACCTACAGCTACCGCTGCTAACACAGTTGCAGAACTCTAAAACATTGAAAAGCTGGCTTCTAAATTAGCTAACACACCCATGACAACCTTTCTGCAGCACTTCTTCAACCATAAAAGATAAGGGTCGGTTTGCTGAAATAATACAATTGACATCTAACTGACAGTGAGAGTAGCAACTAATTATGACGGTTTTTCGTGCAGTTTACATACATAATGTTGTCGTGGTAAAGTCCTTCCCCGTTTGTCATCCAGCGGACGTAAACGGCAGTGTTCTGCTATTTCCCTGGTTCTCTATGCATGTGACACAAACAGGAACAAGGCGCAACTATGTACGCACGTAACTTCCGTTTAGGCAGTAAGCATTACATTCTCTGTGACAGTAAATTTACCGAAATTAGTGATAATAACGAATAATGTCCAGTGGTGATTGCTCGCTGAACATTAGAGAGGTGTCGTTTTGGTGAATAAAGGGTCTCAGTTCACCTCCTTTCTGTGGATGCTATGCTGATAACGTTAGCAACTCTGGGTTAGACTTTTTGGTGTTGCGGCATGAATGGCTAGCATCATAGAATGGTATAGTGGTTGCAGTCACAGACATACTATACATATGTATAGTATGTCTATGGTTGCAGTAGCTAACATTTGTTGACACACTCACACACAAACATTATTTCTGCATAGAAGTCTTACTTCAACAGCCACATAACTGTAAACGTAGCCCAACACACGTTTTACCACACAAGTTGTACCAGATTACGCGTTAGGATTTCTTGTCCTTTTTTGCAGTGACGAAGATCGCTCTCAAGTCTGCTCATAAGGATGTATAGAAAATATGTGAGCACACATCTAAGCTGCACAGTAATGTGAAAAAAAAGCTGAAATATATTTAGCGGGCTACTTGTAACGAACCAGTTTCAGGAGCCCTCCTTTAGAGAGTAAAAGATCATACCTGCCACATAGGCCTATTTGTTCCCATCTGAACACCCAACATCATCTGATTCTAAAAAGTACAACTTTTTAGCCAGATAACATTATTAGTGAAATCACCCGTGTTGTGTTTACAGAACCAAATGGACTTGTACACTTTTCTCTTGTCCAGTTTCATCAGATGTGTTAGTGAGCCAAGTTTTTTTTTCCCATTGTGATTCTTTTAAGTCTAAGAGGATTATGATGATAGGTTATCCTGGTAAAGCTGGTAGAGCTGGCCCCCTTTTGCAAAAAAAGATTTTGTATGTTCACAAGCAAACCTTGTTATTTCTCTAGGATGACCATGCTTTCAATATTGCAGCTGTTACCCTTCCACTCTCTTAATTCACATTCACTTTCAGGCCCTCCCTGCATCATCTGCATTATTCTGGATGGCCCTCCTACGCTTCTCTCTTGTGATGCTGAGTGCAGCATACACCCAGCAGAGAGACTGCAGAGCTAAACCCCTGCGTCTCGATACCAGCAAGCACCTCAGTTTTTGGCCTTGCTAATGACAGCATGTTAGTGTGTTTCATTTGCCTTGGGATCCAAGACTCAGATGATGACAGCCTCACATTCTCTAAAAACACTGAGAATGTTGAGTTTCATGCATAACATTTTCCAACTGAGCAACTTGGTCATTTTGACCTGTTTTGCTCGACAGTCTATGATGGCCACAAAAAGGGGCATTTGTTCATAAGGCTGCTTGGCTTTTCCTTTCATTCCTTTCAGCTCTCAGTAACCATGTGAGTGTTGTGCTGTATTTGAGCCCCACCTCCGCATTGCTTCCAGCACCATCTTCACATCTTTGTTAAACTTTTGGCAAAGGCATTTATTTTTATTTTTAACCTTTCTGGTAAATGTGCAAGCCTATCACTTTACCTTTTTAACACGCCACCTTGTTAGTAAAAGGCTTGACCCCCCTTTTTTTCTTTAGAACTCCTTCGAGGTTTAACGTGTTGTGCATTCATAGATGGTATTCTGCATTCCTTGGTTGTAACGAGTGATAATTTGAGTTACTGTTGTGTTTCTATTATCTCGAACCAGTCTGCCCATTCTCCTCTGCCACTCACTGGATATTTTCTCTGACCATTCTCTGTAAAGCCTACAGATGGTTGTGTGTGAAAATCCCAGTAGATCAGCAGCTTCTGAAATACTCAAACCAGCCTGTCTGGCACCAACAACCATACCACATTCAAAGTCACTTAAATCCCCGTCCTTCCCCCACCTCTACATGCCTAAATGCATTGAATTTCAGTCATGTGATTGGCTAATTCGCTACTTGTGTTAGTAAGCAACTAAAAATACCTAATAAAGTGGTCAGTGAGAGTACATTCAGACTAGGGCAGATTTTCATGTGTTTCACTGGCCATCAAATCAACCCCAATCTTTATCAGCATTTAAGTAAAGGAGATTGTTTCTGATAAGACAAAAACCTGATGAATTGGTAACCATTTTTACTTTTGTTTGTGAGACGTAATGTTTTGGAATGCAGAACTGGAACTAATCTGCCTAAAGGTGTGGTGCAACCGAAGCATGCTGGAATGTTTACTGTTGAACATGCTGTGCTGTTGCAGATCACCAAGACCAGTCGAGTCATTTGTCTGACAACCAACACAGCGAGCCACATGTCCACCAAATGATGGCAATGGTGAGGGATACTGCGGAGTACAACGTGGGCAAAGTGAAGATGAGGTTTGTTGGCTGGAGAACAGACTGCTTTGTGTCTGCATTTTATGGGGTTTCTTTTTTGATGGTGCACAGTGTTAATTGCCCAGGCACATTTCTGTGATGCTCAATTGACTCCGAGTCCTCAGCCATGTTTAATTTTTTTCGACTCATTAAGGAAGAATATTTATTCACTCGCACATTTGATTTTCCTCCCTTTGCAATTTGCTTTGATTTGATTAGGGAGTCGTTTGATGTAATGTCTGTAGCCTTGTCTGAGTCTGGTGACATAATAGGACTCATCCCACAGCTGTGAATTGGACGCAGAGGAGAATCCTCATGTTGGCAGCAGAGGCTTGGGATGCTCTGGGTCTGAAACGCAGCTCAGAGTGCAGGTAATATCATCTACACAAAAAAGGGTGTGCTCTCTCTTTTGTGGGATTTCATGTGTAAAGCTTCAGGAATGATCGCTTCTACCCACTAGCTCAATGACTGGAATATTGTAAGAAGGAAGAAGTGCTTTCAGAAGACAAGAGCGGCATGTAAAGTCAGCAAACACTTCTTCATTCCCGCAGCAGGAGATGCACGTCCACCATCTAAGAGCAGGACCTTGCATAAAGCAAGGCTTGATGCTTAATGGTCTGAATAAAAAAAACTGTTTTTATATGTCCCATGTGTGTATCCTAAACTGTAACACAGTCAGGTGCATGCACTTCTGTTTATGTGTAAGAGCATTTGACAGATTTTGATAACAAATGATGCATTCCAGTGTGCATAATGTATTTTGTCATGAGTTTATATTTGTGTTTGTTTAAATTTGTGTATGTTCTGATTTATCATTGTTTTAATGTGTATTTGTGTGTGTGTGTGTGTGTGTGTGTGTGTGTGTGTGTGTGTGTGTGTGTGTGTGTGTGTGTGTGTGTGTGTGTGTGTGTGTGTGTGTGGTTGTGTGTGTGTGTGTGTGTGTGTGTTTTCACAAATGTGGGGAAGACCAGTGCATCCTACAATATCACTGGAGAATGCCTTAAAGAGAAAAGAACTGCAGAGGCGGGGGTGGCGTTAGAGACATTAAGCTCTTGTGTGTGTATGTGAGGAGTGAATGGGCAGCAGTGTGAGAGAGGAGCCAACTGCCAAGGAGACTCCTTCTGTACTCACACATCTGTTTTCCCACTATCCCTCCCACAGCCTGTCACCCAGCACCTGCTCATACTAATGGATGGCCCATGGTTACGTTCACTCCGAGAAGAGGTTCAGTTTTTGGTTTTTGATGAAGTTTCATCAAACATTTGATGCTATTAACATGCTTTTCATATTTGCCAGGTGTTGACAGGACTTCATATTAGGAATAATATTAAAGATGTGATTCAACTAAGCTGATTTAAAGGAATGAAATTTGGACTGTATAAAAGAACTCCATATTTCTGAACCACTGCAACTCCATCTGGCAGGAATGTGGGCATCACATAAATCTTAAGGTGTCAAAACAGAGTTACAGAACTGCCGTCTATCTTCTTCTCAAGATAGAAACCCAAATAACCTTGTGATTTATTTTTTGCTTATCCATTCTTAAGTTGAGTTTTTGTGAAAGTAATGTTTACTGCCACACTTTTACTCTTTTTCTCACTCACACTCTATTTTTCACTTTCTAATCCTCTCCCTTTACCTATTTGCCACTTTATCTATATCTTCATCTCATGTCCTCTCTCCTTTGGTGTCTTCTAAAATATGTTTTAGGTTCAGAACTTCTTAAAACTAGTTCAGAGTGAAACTGAAGGTGATGGGAATGTTCCCTCAGTTCATCAAGCTCAGCCTGAGGAGCTCCAGCAGCATCCTGCCCCTTCTCCCCCTTCAGCTCCACATCCAGGGGGAGAGCAGCGACATGGTGCCCCCAGCTCAAGTCTGAAAGACAGCCACTCTGACCCACATCTTCACAGGACCATTCAGGACTTCACTGAACCAGAACAAGAGGAGGAGGAGGAAGAAGAGGAGGAGGAGGAGGAGGATATGTGGGTTGTAGAAGACAGGATGGAGAGGAGTGAGAACACTCAGCCCACGTGAGAGCTCTACAGCCTGGACGTCCCAGACTATCTGCTCAATAATTGTGCTGCCAACAGTGATGAAGATGGAGGCGCTAATGTTGGAAGTGGTCAGTTTTGTCCTCCTCTGAAATGCTACACTGTTTGAGATCTTGGCAAGGACTGGATGAGGTGGGCTGGCTGTCTAAGTCTCACAGGCTTTCTAGAGAGATTCTGGCATTCTTCTTTGTGTGCAGTGATGCCTTTAAGCTAGAAAAAAGCTATGAAACTGCAGCTGGTCCTTCCATGGAATTACTTTTGGAGTTTTTGGAGACAATATACTGTATAACATATTCCCTTATAAATTCCTGAAAGTTTATCTTATTGTTTTCTTCCTCACCATGCACTACATTTCTGTCACTGCTGTGACAAGAACATGAAGCTGTACCATGGTGAGTCATTTCCTGATGACCCTGGACTAGCTCAGGATGCACCAACATTTGTTAGCTCAGGAAATAAAAGTGTTCAAGACAAAGACATAATCACAGAAAATTTTGACCAATTTGAAAGATTTAGGGAGTGGTTTTAGTGTTGACAAAAAAGGAAGCATCCAGTTAACACTGACCTGGAGTTGCCAAATAGATGATAAAAAATTGTGCTTCTCATGTTTGTTGGAGAATAAAAAGAAACTTTGTGGTGCTGTTGATACAAATAAGTGTAAATAAGTTTACTCATTTTGTTGTGAGCATGTGGTCCAGCAGTAGTTAAGCGTTGAGCATTGACATTCCTGTCGACATTATTGGTGTGGATTCAAAAAGGAAGGACTGAGAATGTGTAGCCTAAATAAACAGCTGACATTGCACATTCAATATTCCCCTCCCCTTCATGTCCAGCATATACTTGATGAATTATTTTTTAATATATTTAGTTTCACCAAAAACATCATATCTGTGAATGAAACTCTGAAGGTTACGTCAAAGAAAATGCAAATGGTACATAATGTTGTTGTCAGAGCGAAGCAGCTGTAACTGCTGCTAGGTCAGGTCTGAGGGAACCATGCAGGCAGGTTGGCGGACAGGCAGGCAGGTTAGCAGGCGGCCAGGAGAAAAGGCATGTTAAAAGAGCTGGCCCTGTCTTTTTGTCTGTGAGACAAGAAGTGCTGACATCAACAAACATTTGCTCATCCGGCCCTTGTGTGATGGTACATTCCCGCCAGCGTCAGCTTCTCCTTTCCAGATATCCTCAAGTGTTTCTGCCTCTCTTCTTCCCTGGTCAGTGACCTTCAGAGTGTCATAGGCTGCCTTGTGTAGAGATGTTGATATCCTAATGGTGAGTTGTACACTAGGCTTGGAAAGAACATGTTATAGTGACCCATAATGGTCTATTTAAAATACTCACTGAATAGTCCACATAAAGGCTATGGACATGAGAAGTTCTGTTATAGCTACACATTGTGTATTGTGCATTAACAAACTCACATTCAAAAACAAAGCATATACATCTCCCAGCAATCTATTTTACACACATTTACAACCTTAAGCAATGACTATATAGATGATGTTAAGATATATAGAAGAGAAATAAAAAGAAAAAAAAGTTAAGACAAACTTTGAGAATAAGTTAAATAGGTACATGTATAGTTCACAGTGGGGAGGGGTTTGGGTGTATAAACATTTATTGTCCAAAGACAAAGTGCTCAAGTAACAAAATGACAAGCGTATTAATGTCCATGATGGTGACAACAAGATTTACAGCAATATTTACATTATTTGTCCATCATGAAAGTGGGGATAAACAGAAGTCTGTGCAGGTACAGTATAGGTAGATGGGCTATGTGTTTGAACTGAGAAGTCTGATGATAAAAACAGTTCATGATTCTTGTTGCCCATGTTGCCAAGCTCCTGTATCACTTGTCTGACAGTAAGTGGCAGAACAGCTGGTGTGCAAGGTGGCTGTGGTCCTTAATAGCACAATGTGCCGGCCTTGTAATGGAACTAGCAATAATAAAATTTAATTGTTTAGGCTTTTCTTATTTTCCTCAGAGATTAGAGCAAGTGAAAAAATACACAGATAACCAGATTTTTATGGAAATCAGACAAAATACCCATCCACTAATATCTGTCTGGATTCTCTTCTATTTTATGACTGTTTTTAGATTCTCTCTCTCTCTCTCTCTCTCTCTCTCTCTCTCTCTCTCTCTCTCTCTCTCTTTCTCCCACTCTCACCTTGTCTCTCTCTCTGTCTCCCTGTCTCTCTCTCACACACAGCATAAGTCATTCTCATTTGAAATTCTGTTTGAAAAAGAGAGATCTGAGGTTTCAAAACTACTCCCTTATTCATACCAACAGAGATGCTAGTCGGTTTCACAGTTCTTCCCTGCTGGTTTTTTACAGGGAGTAACAGGGCTATACTGGGAAAGGGTACCGTCTTTAATTTCTGGGCATCACTCGGTGTGCTGCATGAATGGCTTTAAACAGCCTTTTTATAATCGTGAGGTCTACAGCCATTACACTCAGGAATAAGAACACACATAGCCAGAGTGCAGTAATATCTAAACAAGAGGCCAAGAGTAATTCATGCTCTATCAGGAATATTAGCCCGTTAGGCTGGTTTTACACATGGCAAGCACAGGAGCTGGAGAGTTCCTTTTTGCTAAGTGGATGTTAACAATGGAATGAAAGATTTTTCATGTAACTGTTATCTTAAATTCATGTTTCATATGTAAAAGCTTGATATGTCAGGCTTGTTTTGAAACAAGGCTAAAATACATTTTATTATTTACAATTATACATAATAACTAACAGAATCTTCATTTAAAAAAAGAATTGATCATTTATTTTTGTGCATTTAAATGTATATATGACAAGTGGCCCAGTGGCCATGGAAACTTGTTCATCAAAAAAATATTTTTTTGGGCAAAGGTTGAAAAAAGGTTATGTGTTATGTTCATGTTCTCAGTGAAGGAAAAGATTTATGTTTTCACTGAGTCAGCAATATAACTCTCACCAGTGAAACACTGAGAGCTTGTATAAGTCTGCCACAGTGAAACACTGAGAGCTTGTGTATTGCCTGTCCTGCACCCTACTGATTGCAGGCTTAGTCCCAGAAATGTATGTGAACAAGTGACACACAACTAGTCAGTCATCAGGGTGGGATGGGGTAGAGGATGGCTTTTTAGAATTTTATCACATTTGGGGTTAACCTCACTGATGTCTTCCGGACCTGGAAACTATCTGTGACATTGTGCTCCAAGTACAACTTTACATGCAAATATATAGGCAAGTTTGTATAAACTGTTTTTGTGGTCTTTCAGGTTTTGTTTCTACTCCCCCCCTATTCACGTGTATAAGAAGGTCTACTACTGGTGAATATTGGTGCTCCAGTAGGCAAGAAGCTTTCTCCTGTTGCAAATAACAGAATGTATGCAGTGGAATAGGTGGAATAGTACTCCACTATTACAGGAAGCAAGTTTGGCACTAATCTTTTATTACATTTATGTATTCATATGGAGCACAGTTCACAGGGAATCTGTGAAATTTCATTTCAAGGGTTGTGATTTTTTAGAAGGATGAACATGATGATGATGGATGAGGATGATAATAATGTTCTCTTTTTTGTCTGTCTCTCATTCTAACACTGGAGCTGTGTTGTGTTGAAACAGTGCAGCCAAACTGAGGTCTGAATCGCTTTATATTTGGTTCCTGGTTTGACCCAGTGAGCGTTACTTGGGCAGGTGTTTTATTCTCAGAGGAGCGGGAAATACAAGAGGCGTAAAAATGTGAAATGAGTTGGTGTAGCCTGAAGCAGATGGTGGAGATCTCCACAGAGAAGAGTAAGATATGGTCTGATAAACCTGCAAAGAAGAATGCAAGAAGTGTCAGTCTTGAGACTGAGTGGGGGAAAAAAGGCCAAAGATGCACCAATGTTTAGTGTTTGATATTTAACAGTGAAATGGTTGGTCTTGAAATTATTAAGCAGAGCAAAGACTTAACAGTATTACATTTATTCGTATGATAAAAATGACATTCAAATGTAAAAAATCTGATTTCTTAAATTGTTCAATAGATATGGAGATGAAAAAAATCAGTCTAGACTTCATTTGTGACAGCCCTCACTCTGCCAAAATACTGACGCAATTTACAGTACCCGAAAAGTGGGGAGGGGCCAGGGGGACAGTGTAAAACAGATGAGGTAATTTCTCTCGTCCTTTTGTGGCGCATTGGAATGCAGAGGTTCACTGCCCCCTTCTGACCATTAGAAGCATCGTATTATAGTTCTGCAAGACTGCTGTTTCATTCTGCCAATATTTTTTTAGAAACTACTTGCCACCTATGGGTGTACAGAGAGGCCTAAGGCGGCCAGACAGCCTTGTCTTCAGATGCATACCCTTGTGTAGCTATAGGGGAATATATTAGCAATTAGGCATGAACTTAAATATCTTTCTTCCCTTGGCAGAGGGCCGATTTGCTGTGACCCCTGAGAGGATTGCCCAGAACATTGCTCAGAGGGTGCAGGCCAGCGGTCAGTATTAGCTGGTCATCGATGGAGTCTGTGGAGTGAGAGGCAATACTATTCAGGTTGCCCTCACTAGGAAAAGAGGTAAGATTTACATTTGTTGCTGAATATTGCTTTAAGATGTACAGGGCTGCTAATTCAGTCTTTTAAATAAAATCTGTCCTAGTTGTATAGTTGATCTTACAGGTATCAACAGTATTTATGATCAGATGTTGAAGAAAAAGATATTTTTTGAGTAAACTGTACTCTGAAATAGGAATATATGTTTGGGTCACATCTAATACTGGCTAGTGTCAATACATTGTCCTTGGTCTTTCAGCAGAATGGATTTGTCTATAAAAAACTCACCTTAACATGTAACTCGTCTCTTTCTCTTTTCTCTCTGTCTGTCTCTCTCCCTCTCTCACTCTCTCTCATTCTCTCTCTCTTTCTCTCTCTCTTGCTCTCTGGCTATTTCTTTCTCTCTCTCTCTGTCTCTCTCTCTCTCTCTCTCTCTCTCTCTCTCTCTCTCTGTCACAGTGATAGCCACTGACACTGATGCAGGCAACCTGGACCTAGCGCTGCAAAGTGCACGCGTGTACGGAGTGGCTGACCACACTGAGTTTCTGCAAGGCGACTTCCTGCAGTTGGACTTTCTCAGTCCCCCATGGAGTGGCCCTGAGTACTTCACCGCAGATGACATGGTGTCTCAACAGATATCCTTTAATTCATTTGTTTTCACACCAAGCACAGCAATAGTTTAATGTGTTTGTCAGATGTCAGTACTATACCAATTTTCAATGAGCAGTGTTAGAAGGGGCAAGCAAGCATTTGTTTATTCTTGCTGTTCTTGTAGGTTAAATATCAATGATTTTGCAGTTACTTTTTTCCTTAATCATCTCTACATTTGATATTTTCAGGTTGACAAAGTTCATATCTGAGAATATTGTGTGTTTTCTCCCACTTGAAATACAGACATGGAGCAAGAGAGTGAAAATTCCTCTGCTACCAGCAATGTGGGAATTATGTGTGTAATACTAGCACCACCATGGTCTTGCTCTATGTGTGTGCATGTGTGCGTGTTGTGTGTGTGTGTGTGTGTGTGTGTGTGTGTGTGTGTGTGTGTGTGTGTGTGTGTGTGTGTGTGTGTGTGTGTGTGTGTGTGTGTGTGTGTGTCTTTGAATGAAAGTGGATTTTCATTGTGCACATGGGACTTCCTGCACCTGTATTTAGCAGTTCTGTGTGGTTAGGCCTGGAGGTGTTTCTGTTCCTGTTGTCAGATCACAGCAATGCCAGCACCACAGTCTAGCTATTAAAGAGATGTCAGTTGGGATAGTAGGACTTGTAAAAGGTAGTTTGGGAGTAGGTCTGTGCTGTGTTAAATGGCTTTTGATGTTTCATTCACCAATATGTGTGACTATTATGTGTTCATCAGTGGTGTGTATATAGTTAATTACTGAGGCAAGTGCCTCGGTTAAACATGTTTCTTTTTTTCTTCTCTTTACACACACTGTACTGTACTGATGCACTTTAGCTGAGGCTTTCAACAGCTATGAAAGTGATACATGATTTGAGCTTGTTGTGAGTGTGTGTTTTTGTGTGTGCATGCATACAGTATGTATATGTGTGGCCATTTGGGGGTGGTGGAGGACTGAGCTGAGTTATGCATATCTGTAGTGTCATTTCTTCTTCCGTGGTTTGATCAGCTGACTTCTGTGGTCATGAAGCCAGGCCTGGTCTATGTAGGCCATACAGCTGTGGTCGAGTTGATCCTGGCCACCTGTGTCTGTGTGAAGGGGGAGGAACAAGAAGACCCACCTCAGATGGAGGTAGAGATAGTTAAAAAATTGGTCTGCTATTTGTTTGATCCAATATATACTGCCAAACAAACACAACCAGGACAATTTTATTTGTTTTGTAATCTTCTGTCCTTGCGGAATGATACGTTTCTTTGGTTATACAATAATATAGCCTACTTGTAGGCCTGCCCGGTGATCAGCATATCATTGCACTTTGTTATACAGTAAGCACATTGGCTTCATGCTGTCATAGTCTGCTATTCCTTTCACAGTGCTTGTAGGCTACTAATTATGTAAAACTGCCATTCACATTCTTGGCACTAGGTTAGAAAGCAGCTAGATCAGCAGGAACTAGTGAACATGTTTGGTAAGAGCAAACAGAGGGAACATGTTAAGGTTGATCAACAGTGATTTGCAAATTATGACTACAGTACAAATTATCACTACATCCCCTCTACATAGATTGCCATTTTTGTTGGTTGTGGTGGAGGTAGAACAGAACTTTAATTCTAAACTAAAAACAATAACAGCCTACAAAACCTAAATCTGTGTAGCAGCTACCTGTTATCGATTTGGAATGCATAATGTAATTTTCCACATCTTAATCTGTACTTTATAAGCCTATGTTTCATTTATGTAAACCAGTAAATTGGCTAATTTGCATCTATGTCACAGTTATTAGGCAGAGTGTGCTATTGCTTCCATAATATTAGTATGTTGTTTGATTAACACCATTTAATTAAGTGTAGGCTATAGCTTGGCCTTGGCCAAATGGTTAGGAGGAATACACCGGGGACTTTTGCAAATGACAGGACATCCTTATTTTCTAGAGGCTTGCTGCAAATGTTTCCAGACAATTTGTGTCATGTTATGGCCATACGGCCAGTGTCCTATTAAAAGCAGCTCACTCGCACCATCTTGCTGTCTGAAGCTTTTATGCCCCACACGCATCCGTGTTGCAGGCAAATAAAAGCAATTCTATTCACTGACCTACACACCTCCAACTATAGGAGCAGTGCATTATGCAAAGAAAATGTTAGACGTGTTGAACATTGTACCAGGAAGTAGTTGCTGAACCGAGAGAACATCAGTCCTGCCAAGAGAGTCTGGTTCCTCATTCTGTGGCTTTGGTGAAGTATCGAGAGCCAAATGAAGGTGACAACAGTGTAACGGGAATTATCCTAACAACTAGTGTGCTGTAACTCACGCTGTAGGCTAATATCTGACAGGTAAGTCACATACTAAACTTTCTGTTAATGGGTAGCTAACTTTCTCTGTTCGTCTCCTAAGTGCTACAAGTATGGAATAAGTATGTTTTAACTCGTGCACAACATCGTGTAATTTCCATACTAGGGTAAAATTCATGCATTTCTTTTAGCTAAATAGATAAAGTGAGAATGTAAAGTTCATGGTAGATTTTTACAATAATGCGAAACGGGCTATCAGTGAAAAGAAAGTAACCTGCAAACAAACTAATCTCCCATAACTAAAGCTTTACTTTTTGGATTTCGGGCCATGCGCCAAGCCCACGGTAGCCTACTGACCAGTATCCCAATTACCAAAGGTGTACGAATCCTCTGGGAAAATCACTTGTGCTGTTCCCAATATCCGAACAGATCAGATGATCCGATCAAAGCCTAAACTATTCTACACCTGTTATGTGCATGCAGAAACTTGTTAAGCGGTCTTTACTGTCATAGCTTATTTTTAATTCAGATGAATCAGATTTACTTGGGGTAAGATACGTATTCATAACTATAGGGAAGGTTATATTTAGGCCTACTGCTGTTTTCCACCCAGAGGTGACTTATTTAAACAGAGCTGTATTTTACCAAACTATGACTATGACTATGACTATTAATCATTATTGCGCATTACTCACTAACTCATATAGATGTAGTATATTAAAAGTATTAGGCTTATTTATATATTAGTAATATTAAAATAATCAGCTAAGCTAAGTTTTTAAAAATCATATCTTGCTTTTTATAACCTATTTGTAATGAGGTCATGAAAGCTGAAAGGTTTTAGTGGTCAGATTTTCAGCCACCTCACTGTGTTCTCTCTGTGTGGTTGCCACACATAATTGCAGACGACAGCATTGTCAAACTCTTTCTATGGCCTCTGCTCCTCAGCTTCCTGTGTTGGTTAAGACTTCTGACTGGTCAAAGGAGGAAGTGTGCCGACACAGTAGCACACACTTCATTTCTCTAAACAAGCCTCTCTAGCCCCACTTTTCTGAGTTTCATCTAAAAATACAGATGTTGTGATCCAACAACCAGAGTCTCTCAAAGTAGTAGCCCTGTGCTGTGCAAAAAGCTCTTTGCTTCCACACTTCTGCCACAGTGTTGCAGAGTTTAATGCTGGATTTTCTCATGCTGTGTCCTCAGATGGCAGGGATAGGGACCTGTTTGTGTGTGAGAATGAAAGGCCTTAAGAATGTCAGGTGAAATCATTCAATAATTATGTGATATTGCTGATATTTGGCTGATTGGCCAGTCTGTCTGTGTGTGTATGATTGAGTTGTGTGTTCCGAAGTGTATTAATGTCTGTGTGCATGTGTGTGTGTGTGACAGCACAGATTGTGACCCTACCAGGAAGTTGCAGTTGTGAACCTTTGCCTCCTAATTGTCCAGACCTTTTAACTGTTAAAGTATGAGGAAACAATACGGCCAAAATTTCCCTACAGGCAGAGTGAGATAAACAGGTGCTAAAATCAATATAACAACAGCAGCGAGAGATATGAGCCAAGCTATAATATTAAGTAGGGATATTGTTGACCAAAGTATACTTGGAAAGTAGCTGACACTGGCCTACAGACATAAGGAGACCTACTGTACCTACTTGGTGCTGACCTTTGCCAAAAAAAAAAAAAAACTTATGATAATGATTACATCATTTCACAACATCACAGGTCTAACACCCTTCTGCCATTGTTAACCCCAAGAGGAAATGATTGAACAGAAATGAGCATTCGTTTAGTAATATTGTTTGCGTATATTACTTCGGAAGTTCATGTACTACTGTCATAGTAAACCAGTAAAAACTTGTAGTATTGCCAGCTTTTGTTTGCTATATTTTCATTGCTGAAACAATGGCTCAGTAAAACTCAAAGAACATTCAGGTAGTACTAGCATGGTTGTATTGCAAACTTATTTACCCTTCCCCTTATACTATACTAAACGAGCAAATACACATTCACTCCACATGGCAGCCCAGTTGGTCCAGGGCATGGTCATAGATACTGATTTGTGTAAAACAAATGAGGACTAATCTTTGAGTAAAAGTAGTAATGCTGATTCTGTATCAGTTGATACAGTTGACACAGCTAACAAACGTTAATGCATAAACAAAATCAAACTGTGTCAAATCATTGTAAAGCTTTCCTCCTTTGCATTTAATCTGATCATTTTTGTTTTACATCAACAGTTGTTCTTGTAAGTAATTCCCAAAACATTTTTTCCAAGTTTAAATATATTTAATCTAGCATATATAGGCTAACAGTGGACCATGCCACAAGTGTTGAGTGTTGTTGATAGTGCACTTCATTATAATAAGGGGATATCAGGCCCCTGATAAGAGCTTCAGCCCACATCTGATAGTGAATGCTGACTGTGAACAATACCTCTGAAATGTTTTCCATTGCTCTGCACTACATGATTATAGTACTGCAGAGCAGAGGTTTGTGTCAAATAAACTTTTTTCTCCAGTTAAAATCGAGCTGGCAGCAGCAGAGTGGGAACCCTGCAAAGTAAACATGTGTATATGCCATTACAGATTTAGGACAACATCCTACATCTATTTGTTCGGAGACTGCAACTGAATGTTTTTGCTTTGTTTTTCCTCCCTCTAACAGGAAACATGGGTTGTAAAAAATCCAAGCTGACAGAGGGCGAGAATGGTGGCATGCTTGATAAGACACAACCGCCAGTACGTACTGACCAAACTGTATATGTGAGAGATCCCACGTCCAGTAAGCCACATACTATAGTAAGTAGTGAGTCAGGATGAGACAACAATCAGCATGTTCCCATTCGTCCCCTGGGCTGTGCTGCTTTTAACTAGCCAGTGGCTATAATGTCTGTGCTAGATTGGTATGTACTGTGTGTCAATGTGTCACAATCGTCATCAAGCTGTATGTTGACGTAAAACTCTGGTGGTTAAATTTGCTTCTGACGACAGCATTAATTCAGTACCTCCCTGTTTTGCTGTCTACAGCAGCAGAGATGCAGACAGCTCTGTGTCTGTGTAACATCTAAGCTTCTCTTTTCTTCCAGAATGATCCTGCTCCGCCTGGCTTGCTACCTGGTCAGGTTTTCCAGATGGAAGGCGAGTTCCCATTTTAAATTTATCCCATGATTTCCCCATTCATGTGCAACACTGTCTTCCACCACATAACCTCTCACACACATAGCATGTCTCCTCTTAACCCCAACAGAGCAGAAGGAGAGGGATAAAATTGTCATAGCCTTGTATCCCTATGAGGCTATTCATGCGGATGACCTGGGCTTTAAAAAGGGAGAAAAAATGCGAGTACTTGAGGAGTAAGTACACACTACGTGCGAACACACCTTTAGTCACTTAAACCACCTAATTTCAAAAAACAATCTGTATGCGACTCCACAAGGGTTAATATAAAGGACTAATCATCAAGCCACTGCATGTTTTTTAGGCATGGAGAATGGTGGAAGGCTTGCTCTTTAACAACCAGAAAAGAGGGCTTCATTCCTTCCAATTATGTTGCACAAGCAGATACCATGGAAACTGAAGAGTAAGTGTGTAACTGATGGCTTTTTTGTAACTATAGTTGTCCTGTCTAAGATTTAATAACACTTGTTTTTCCCCATCCAATAGGTGGTTCTTTAAGGATATCACCAGGAAGGACGCAGAAAGGCAACTTCTGGCACCAGCCAATAAACCAGGCGCTTACCTCATCCGTGAGAGTGAAACCCAAAAGGGTAGGGAGTTCCACTAGATCTTAGTGTTGCTCTCACATGGAATGTGGAGCAGATGACATAAAGTGGGATTTGTGTCCAGTGTGGCCATGCTTGGTCAGGTTGAGCTTACATATTGCAAGATACACTCAGAGGCAAGTGCTGGAGAGGATGGACTGGTCTAAACAAATCACACAAATCCCCATCCCTGTAATAACACTGATTATGGTTGTACGGTGTTACTAAGGCTTGATATAATCTCTTAATGGGCTATCTACTTATTTAACTAAATAACCTTGATTTGTATCTAACTTCGCATAATGATTGATTGTTTGCATCTCTTTTCCTTTTACACAGGAAGTTATTCCCTGTCCATCAGAGACGTAGACAGCCAGGGCATGGATGTTGTCAAGCACTACAAGATCCGTAGCCTAGACAATGGAGGCTTCTACATCTCTCCTAAAATCACTTTCACAGATATCAGCAGCATGATAAAACATTACCACAGTAAGAACAATATGCAACGAATGGCACCTTATTCACTGTATAATGTTTTTAATCAATGTTCATTAAGCTGGTGAAGCTAAATCGATCAGGAGTTTGAGTCATGTTGCTATGCTTCCATTATAGAGCAAGCAGATGGCCTGTGTCGGAAGCTGGAGAAGCCCTGTGACAAGCCCAAAGCTCAGAAACCGTGGGACAAGGATGCTTGGGAAATCTCTAAAGAATCCATTAAGATGGTGAAGAAACTTGGAGCTGGGCAATTTGGAGAGGTGTGGATGGGTAAGAAAGGAAATCACTGGCTTTTAACACAACTATTGTCAGGCTTTCATTCACAGTTGGCTTCTTTATTCCTGCATCTTTTGCATTCCTGCATCTTTTGCATCTTGTGTGGACGTGATGCATTTACTGAAAAGGCCACACTGGCTGGCCAAACCACAATTACACCTTGTGCTTTGAACTTACAACCAATAGGGCAGACAGACAGCTGTAGTCAAATGCTGTCCCTTCCTGCTGCAGTCAGGATTTGCTGGCATCAATGGCCACCTTATGATGAGGGTTGATAGCACTGTCCATGGGTCTTATCGAAGAGATCAGTGGAGGAAATATTGGCGCATCTAAGGCCAGATTTGCATGAGATTCTGCTCCTCTTTTCACTACCTTACGCTTTGGCGAGGACTGATGAATTGCAGGAAGCTGTCAGGCTTTTTTGCAAATATACAAATGTTGTGGGAGGCCCTTCACATTCAAACAGTTTCCTTCAGCTTCCTCTGACCCAGCTGATATTAGTGGACTGCTTGAGAGGTGAAGAGCAGGGTAGTAACCAAGACACTCCATTTGCCAGTAAACATTTCCTTCCATTGAGCCTCTGAGTTGCTTGTTATTGCTCAGCCGTGATTCCTCCTCGCCTGTGTTTAATAGACCCACACTGTTTAGCCTATCACAAACCCAGAGGAAAAGCTAAATCATATAAAAAAATCCCACGCTGGAATTGGTGAGCTAAACTGTGTCCTCTAAAAATGAACTAGTGAGTTGAATTGAAGCACCCCTGATAACATCCCTTCACTTCGTTTCACAAAGACTCTCCCAAGCTTGCCACAGCTCGCATAGGCATGAACTACTGCATGTTTGGAGTAGAAAAGAGAAATGAACCTGCTGAATGACAGCATCCATGTGGTTTTATTTTCTAAATGGTTTACTGTTGTACAAAACTTCTCTCGTAAGCACGAAGCCCACTGTGTTCTTGTTCCTGTTCTTTCTCATGTGTCCTGGCATGCAGACTGAAGAGTTGTAGCATGTGAATATTGTGCTGTGAGGAAGGGAGTTCTCCCTGAGGCTGCAGTGTTGATGCAGTACTACTAACTCTGGTCAGCATTAAGCATGACCTTCCTTGTTTGCCCATGAATCTGGTTAAGTTTAGATTGGGATTTTAGAGTAGCAAACCTAGAGTGTAATGTGAGCAGCAATGGCTTTGTGGTTCCTTCAGGTACTGAAACTTTTCAGTGCCTCAAAGTTGTGAAAATTCCAGAAGAATGATGATGAAAAGTGAAAGCACTAAAAAGGAGATTTGAGAGTCTGTTTCGGGTTTGACTTTGCTTTCCTTTATGTCATCAAACTGTGCTCACTTCTCACCACACATAGGGACGTTGACACGGCAGATGTCCCAGCTAGCTGCTAGTTATCACTTCTCACACAGCCTTCTCTACTTTATAATGTGTACGCAAAATGAGAATCATTATTATCATTAATTTCTTTGTCTGCAAATGCTCGCCATCTCGAAAATTCCCTTTTGCTACAGCTATGGTTTAGGAAATATTTCTGACAAGTGTGTGAGGTGATTTGAGATTTTGTCCACCCAGTCGAGTTGGGTTTAGCCTAAGACATACCCCAGCATGCCAAGAAACATACCTGTGATCTTTATAGCTGGATTCTCAATTGCTAGTACTCCCTATATGGAGTGGGGTGACCATAGGAAAGAGAGAGGTGGATTGGGGGATATAGACAGTATTGCCATTCTGGAGTTTTAATCATTGCTACCGTTGAGCACTGTTAATAATAATAATAATAATAATAATAATAATAATAATAATAATAATAATAATAATAATAATCTTTACTTGTATAGCACAATTCATACATACAAGATGCAGCTCAAAGTGCTCTACAGTTTGGCAGGGTCATCACAAGACAACATTTCTTGCAGTCCAATGGCGTTGGAGCGGATGAAAACAATAACAAAATGACTCTTGCATTAACACAGGTAGACAGTCCTTGTAGGCCAGAGGCGCTTGAACGACGCAATGCCCCGCTGATACGGGCTCTTGTGTGAACACAGGTCAACAGTCTTTGTAGTTCAGAGGCGCAGAGGCGCTGTTGTATGATGCATGTCAGAAATAAGGGAGAAGGTTCCAGATAAAATCCAGATATGTAGTCACCCTTGCGTGGGATGCTGAAAGGCAAATATTTTCTAGACAAATTCATTAGATTTAAAAAAAAAAATCTGTCAGGGCTTTTGATGGTGATATTGGTCTTGTTTGTTTTTGCTGTATAATTATGTCTTTGCATGTCGTTATCTGCCATACATTTAATACAAACTCAAACTCATTGCTACATAGGCTGGAAAGTATGCTGACAAACTTGAGACTTCCTGATGAGTCGCTTTCATGTTTGCAGCATATTACAATAACAGCACCAAGGTAGCGGTGAAGACCCTGAAGCCAGGCACCATGTCTGTAGAGGCCTTCCTGGAGGAGGCCAACCTGATGAAGACTCTACAGCACGACCGACTAGTGCGCCTCTACGCAGTGGTCACCAAAATAGAGCCTATCTACATCATCACTGAGTTTATGGCCAATGGTAATTAATACGTTTTTTTTGCTAAATGGGAATGCACAGGCTTTTGAGGGCTTATTCTTATGTGAGTTTGTTCAGACTTTTCATGTTGTTGTTTTTAAGGGAGTCTTTTGGATTTCTTGAAAAGTGATACTGGCTGCAGATTGCAGTTGCCTAAGCTTATAGACTTCTCTGCCCAGGTAAACCACATCTTTTTAAACTTCTTATCTCACTGTCTTGTCTTGGATGTGTATTTTTATACAGCTAGAACATTGCAGTTGCCATTTGTTTCCAGTGTTCCACAGAAAGAGGAACAATAGCGTTGGTATTTGGTCAAATAAAACTCGTTGCACAACAAATTCAGTCATGCAAGCCATGCTGACACAATTGAGTTTCGTTGCGTATGCAATTAATATTATTTGTAATGTAAGCTGTTATAACACCTTATTTTGTTCATGCACATTTTCTGATGGTGGCGAAGTAGCAATACATGGAGTGTTGCACAGATTGCTTGAGGAAAAATTCAAAACAAATATTGTGTGTACATTTTTTATATATTATCATTGTTGTGAAAAGGTAATGTTCTCATTAAATTGGTTTGCTTGGTTTACATTATGATAGTCATTTTCTACTAGTAATATGTTTTTGTAAATCAGCCATTGGAAAAAAACAAAAAAACAAAAAACAAAGCTGCACAACCAGAAAGAGGATGTACACCTGAAATTAAAAGGGCTTACCGTTGGCAAGATTGTATCATAATGATTTAAACAACCTATAGTTCAGACTATACAGACACAATGTTAACTGACAGTAAAAGTAAACTTTTATTTGCAGTTCACCTGCTAAATTCAAAGTTAATAAAGTACATTATGGACAGAGGGGGTGTAATAATGTGATGCTGACACTAGTCCTTTTACAACAGATTGCTGAGGGCATGGCTTATATTGAGAACAAGAACTACATCCATCGGGATCTGAGGGCTGCCAACGTGTTAGTTTCAGAAAGCCTGCTCTGTAAGATTGCTGATTTTGGTCTGGCCAGAGTAATCGAGGATGATCAGTACACTGCTAGAGAAGGTATCATCTGTTATTTTCCTTCTGAGCATCCTTCCCCTGTCAAAATCCTTTGCTCTACACTGTAAAGGTGCTGCATAGCATAGCTTAAAAACATTAAGGCAAGGTGCTACATAAATCTTTTTACATTGGTTCACTTTAACAATGCCATGTACGCTATGAACATGCATGGCATTAGGTTAAACCATCATATAAAGATCCATGCAGCACATTGCCTTAATTTTTGCCTTAATGTAGGTGCGGCA
Organism: Coilia nasus; assembly: GCA_027475355.1. Lineage (NCBI taxonomy): Eukaryota > Metazoa > Chordata > Actinopteri > Clupeiformes > Engraulidae > Coilia > Coilia nasus. Next base: position 23,303,146 of record CM050221.1, read on the forward strand.
CTCTTTACAGTGTACATAATAAAATAAGATGCATGTATATGTCAGTATGACAAACAATTATCACAGAGAAGTTTTTTTTATCCTCTGTTAGGAGCCAAGTTCCCGATAAAATGGACAGCACCTGAGGCCATTAACTACGGCTCCTTCACAATCAAGTCTGACATGTGGTCCTTTGGTATCCTTCTGTACGAAATCATAACATATGGAAAGATTCCTTACCCAGGTAAAAATGCAAATGACGACCATTTAAATAATATTTAACAGAATATGAGGTTAAACATTTTTTTTTCTTAAACTCTTGTACGTAATGCATAATATTTCTCCAGAATGAGAGATGTATAATGTAGATTTGCTCTGAAAATGACATGGTAGATGACATCGACTCTAATTACAATTCCATTACAATTCCAGCTGTTCTATCTCATTTTGTACAAAAGTCAATTTTGACTGTGGAAAATTACTTTTGCACCTAAATAGTTTGTCTGCTGTGAAGCATGCTCATTTTTACTCTAATCACTCTAAACCTTTGCTTTTAATATGGTAGTATCAGGGCAGTACCTTTTTTATTATCATAGTAGGCAAGCTGACCACTGACAATGCAGTTCAGGATAGAGATGTACAATATGAGCAACATTACATGGTTTGGATCATCAAAGCATGTTAATCTTTACTTGCAATCTTTAATCGTTAATTACAATGCTATTAACAGAGACAAGCACCCTTTACCCTCTCCTTTAAACCTGTAATAATAATACTGACCATCAACTGTCATTTTGTGATTCCTGTTATGGAGATCTTGTGTTCCTTTGCCCCAATATTTGTACAGAGGGGAAAGTTTGTGCTTTTTCAAAAATTATGCAAGATTTTAGAGAGTTTCTACGTTTGTTTTAAAATGTGTGATGCTTTTAGATTGCACAAATGAGATTCAGAGAAGCATTTCATTCAGGGAAATGTCAACACCTGCTGGTGAAACATTTGACCTGCAGTGTAGGTTACTTGTGACCTTATATGACATAATAATAATAATAATAATAATAATAATAATAATAATAATAATAATAATAATAATGATAATAATAACAACAACAACAACAACAACAACAACAACAATAATAATAATAATAATAATAATAATAATAATAATCTTTACTTATATAGCACAATTCATACATACAAGATGCAGCTCAAAGTGCTTTACAGTTTGGCATGGTCACCACAAGACAACATTTCTTGCAGTCCAGTGTCGCCGGAGCAGATGAATACAGTAGCAAAATGACTCTTACGTGAACATGGGTAGACAGTCCTTGTAGGCCCCAGTCAGCAGTCTTTGTATTCCTGAGGTGTAGAACTATGCAATGCCCTGTTGATGTGGGCTCTTGCATGAACACAGGTCAACAGTCCTTGCAAACCAGAGGCGCTAGACAAGGAAAGTTCATTTAGGCGCAGTTGGGTTGTTAGTGTCCCCAGGGAGCAACAGGGTTGAGGAAAAACTCCCTGTTTGCTTGATTTGTGTAAATTCAGGAAGAAACCTCAGGAATCAGTGAGGGAAACTCCCTGTTTTTCTAGGAAGAAACCTCAGGCAAAACCACGTCCCCCAGGGGAGCCCATCTGCTGGGGCTGGTAACGGGAAGTCTCTGACTGTTTGAAGGGCCTTTGATCTGAGCAGGGGAGTCTGACTGAAGGGACTTTGGTCCGAGTAGTTAGGTATAGGCAAGGTTGAATAGGTAGGTCTTTAGTTGTCGTTTGAAGATGTCGATGGATTCTGCTTCTCTGATGTGCTGTGGTAGGGCATTCCATCTCTTTGGGGCGTAGTATGAGAAGGCTGATTCCCCAATCCTTTTTTCACTTACATGTTAGGGAACATGCAATTATAAGGTGTATTAGAAACCCATAATATTTTTTACATAGTATAGTAATTTTGCCACATCATATCCACAGGCATGAGCAACGGCGAGGTGATGACATCAGTCCAGAGGGGTTACCGTATGCCCAAGCCGGAGAATTGCCCTGGTGAGCTCTACGAGATCATGACAAGCTGTTGGAAGGACAAACCTGACGACCGGCCCACTTTCGACTTCATGCAGAGTGTTCTGGGTGACTTCTACACGGCCACTGAGGGGCAGTACCAGCAGCAGCCCTAGTGAGGCAACATAGGATCATTACTCTACAAAGGGCCAAAAAAAATCCACCCAGACTGAATGATGATCAAACATGGCCCGAACATGATGAGAAGAATCCTTGAGCCGTTTTTTTATGGGGGGCAATGCAGCTGCTTGCTTTTAAAAAGGCAAGCTTGAATACGAATACGTTTCTTGTTTTACTTCAAATTGAAGTTTTTTTTTCTTGAGTTTCTATGTGTGGTCATTTTAAAGCCCTCAGGACACAAGTGAAGAAAATGCCTTGCTCGAGACCAGCCTCAAAAGCATCTCTTGAACATCCCACCGGGAAAACTGTGGATCAATGGCATTGTCATCTTGGTCTAGAACAAAACTATCAGAAAAAAACAGCCTCATATACATTGCTGCATTTTGATACAAGACGTAAAAACGTTACTGGGTTTTCCTGTGTTGTTTAAGCCTGTTTATAAATCACCTCAAAACTGTGAATAGCAGCTTAGGTTCTAAATGCTGCAGTGTGCAAAGTTAAAGAGGCACTGCAGAGTAGTGAATAAAGTGGTGAAATAAATTATCAGAGCATCGTGTGTGTATACTAGATCTCCTTCAGTTAATCTTGAAATTAATTTTAGAATGTTTTTTTTTTCTAAACTGTCATTTCAAACATACTTAAAAAGCTATACATGACATTAATTCATCTTGTATTAATTTTATTTCAATCATACTTATTCGAACTTATTGTTTCATACATAACTGGATCACTAGCACTTTGTAAACATGTAATTTTTACTGTGTGTATAGTGAGATTTGCATAATATCATAAGTGTGCTATTCTGTTTTGAACTGTGTATTTTGGTACATACCCTTGTATGTCTGTTGTACTGAATACTGTAGTTCTGTGACTTCATTTAATGTAAGTTTTAAAATATGTGGATGAAGGATAGATGAAAGATTATATGTGTTACCAACTAGTTGATGTGGTTTTAGTTCTTGGGTCTTGGATTCACTTTCTGTAATTTTCATCCAACAGTTAGATTTATGTTAACATTTTAACAACTTTTGCAATTGCAATGTACTACAAAAGTTTTTGAATTAAAATGCACTACAAAATCATTTCAGATTATTCTTATATCATACACTCACATGGATGGCTGTGGTAGAATTCAGTGATTAACTGTGTTTTGTTTTGTAAATGTGCAAATTATTACTCTCCCATCTTAGAATAGTTTTCTGACTGTTTTGCAAATTTGAAAACAAACACCATTTTTGATTTTTTTAAAATTGCAATGCAAACATTCAAAGATAGCATGTTACTTTTTCCGGTTATGTGTGTGACTAATTGTTTAGTTACTGTCGACCATTGACAGATTGATCTGGTATACTACAAGCTGAGCGAATGTGTTCCAATAAGAATTGAACACCGATGCCCTTACCCCCATATGGGCATGAAGTGGATTTTTTTCACACAGTTAATACAGTGGATAAAGAACAGTAGGCCATCCAATATCCCGACAGGCTTATGAGTAAGACTTAAACATTCAGCACCCTTGCACATGGCCCAGTCTTTTATTTCCCCATGGACTTGGAACACTGAGGATACTACGGTCAACAAAACCTACATAATAACATAGATATACTACTGTATTTAAATTATCAGCAACTCTGAAGTCTATGCAGGAGCCTTTAAAAAAAAACTAAACCCCGCCTTTTTATTCCATTCTCGTCATGTGAGCTGCCCAAGATGGCCGCGCCCTGAGAAGTCAGTGCTCCCTGGTCCTGAAGAGGCTCATTCAAATTGTCAAAGCAGTTATCAGGGCTGTTTGCTGGTGACACTGCTGCGTGGGCTTTTCTACAGCTTCCAAATGACCATGAGCAATCATATTCTGTGAGTTAACATTACTTTTGTAATGTTTGGTGTGTCCGCTTCTTGCAAATGCCAAATTGGGTTGCGTGTCAGGTGTCTTAGTCAAAGATATTTGCACATATCTACGAACGCGATAACCTTTCGGTTTCTTGGACTGGTTTTGTTGATGGACAGTTTATTATTAATAGGGAAATGCATTATTTCCACCTGCTATAGCTAGTACGTGTGTAAGATATGACATATTTTGATGTGGCATGCTAATCAGCCTGCTAACGTTGCGATCTTGTTTTGAAACAAGTTAGGTAACGCTGCAATTTCCTAGTAATTATGAAACGTATGACATTTACAACACATTTTGACTTTCTCAAAGATTAACAGATGAGAGACATATAGGTAGTTTAACCGGCTTTGTTGACGGTTAGAAATGCAACTACCTCAGAGGTCATAGGTTACATCCCTGTTTTTGTAACCTACTCAGTCCCTAGGAGCATAGAGCACAGACATATTTCGGCCAAATCATTCCCCAAATTATCCAACGTACCAAAGTAACAGAGAAAACCTGTGCCAACGATGTGATTGAATATTAGGGTGACGAGCAGTCCTACACTTTTTTCCACTTTCTTACCATGTCATATGTGCCTTTACTGTCACATAACCTAACTTTCTGAACTGCCCTATAATCTTAGACTGACACTGCATTATCATTGGTGAAGCAGTGTGAACCGTTAGTGTGTTCTGCTAGATGACCAAAAACCTTATCTATATGTTCATGTGCTGCAGACAAGAAGAAATGTGTTGATAAAGAAAAGGGAGGGGTATTTCAATTGTAACAGAAGTGACTACAACATGGTCATGTCATAGGGGGAATTGTGCGGGTCTTGATGTATTTTACCACCACAACCTTGTAGAAGTTCATGTTAAAGTGTTTTATGTTCACTTTCACAGACCCAAAGACTTTCCTGAGCTGAAGAATGACACATTTTTGTGTGCAGCACGTGGTGAAGAGATTGAACATGTCCCTGTTTGGTGTATGAGACAAGCTGGTCGGTACTTACCAGGTAAAAGTGTCACTGTCATGTTCCCTTATTTCATCAAAAGAAAGCCTAGCTAGCTGTGTATTCTTTGTGTCAGTACAGTTGTGAATGCCTTGATACCGTGAGTTTACAAATGTAAGACTGAACTCAGAATTTAAAACTTATGCACGGCAGTTAGACCAATGCTCTTCTCACCAATGCTTTATTTGAACAGAGTTTAGAGAATCTCGGGCTGGGAAAGACTTCTTTGAGACATGCCGTTCACCTGAGGCTTGCTGTGAGCTGACTCTACAGGTATGGGCAGTATTATTGTTACTTCCTTGTAGGACTCATAAGGTTTTGTTTTGTGGTGTTTGTTAGAGTACATAGCTGAGACCAAGTAGAACAGAAGAGTCATCAGTGTCAAATGGCTGCTAGCATCACACTGCCCACTGATGAACATACAACACCCATTTCCTGTTTTTTGCTTTCAGCCCCTGAGACGCTTCCCATTCGATGCAGCAATCATCTTCTCTGACATCCTCGTCATTCCCCAGGTAAGTAATGATAGAGTCAACATAATTCCCACTTAGTCATTGTTAATAAGCTAAGCATGCACATGACCCTGCTCTCAAAGAGCAACTGCAAAAAATGCCCTCTAGGAGTTTGTAAGTGGGTTTGATTTACATTTGGGAAAGTAAAGATTGCCAAGTTACGTAAGGACTGCATAACACGTTAACCAGAATAGCACAAAAGAAAAACATTTTCCCAAAGGACTACTCACAAACACTATGGCTACTAGCAAATGACACTGTGTCTAACTGTCCTTAGTCTGTATACCTCTGCATTCTAGCATATTGATACATCTGTTATTTGTTTGCTTGTTTGTTTTCCAATATGAGGAGCTAACCCCAACACTTTTCCTCTCTTATTCAAGTATGATGACATATCAAAGTAAAGCTATCCTGTATTGTCTAGGCTTTGGGTATGGACGTTCAGATGGTTCCAGGCAAAGGGCCTACCTTCCCAGAACCACTGAAAGAGCCTGAGGACCTCCAGACTCTGAGGAGTAAGGTGGACGTGCCCGCTGAGCTGGGCTACGTCTTTAAGGCAATCACACTCACACGCCATCGCCTGGAGGGCAAGGTGCCCCTCATTGGCTTCTCTGGAGCTCCGGTGAGCATGACATCTGTCAGCGCCCACATCTGTAGTCACCAGGACAAACCAGACATCAGATGTATGAAACATATGAACAGAATAATAAAAATGAAACATAGACACTGATGTTGCTTTTGGCTCTTTAAAACAGTTACAGATTGAACCAAAAATTCTGAAGGAATGTAGAGACCTGTGTTATTTGTTAGTGATTACTTTACAGCTGCACCAGGAGCTCTGGTAGTATGTACAAAACTGTGATTGTATTACTGACCTGGCAAATCAAATAGCCTGATCGTTCAAACTGGTGAGCAACTAACTACACATTGGTTTGCATGATGCCACTTTCTCTGTGTTTTGGTCTGCTGCAGTGGACTCTAATGGCTTACATGATCGAGGGCGGAGGCTCCACCACACACTCCAAAGCCAAGCGCTGGCTCTACCGCCACCCGGAGGCGAGCCATCAGCTGCTCAAGCAGCTCACAGATGTGATTGTGGAGTACCTGGTGGGCCAGGTGGCTGCGGGTGCACAGGTGAATATGGGGAGAGTTAGAAGGTCACAATTACTTACCACACCCCTCAGTCACTGGTCCAATGTGTCCCTAACACTGATACTAAGCCCTGTGGACTTTTTCCTATCAGGCCTTGCAGGTATTTGAGTCTCATGCTGGTTGCCTGGGGCCAGTGGAGTTTCATGAATTTGCCCTACCATACCTCAGAGATATCTCCAAGAGGGTGAAGAAGTGTCTGAAGGCTTCTGGCCTGGAGGAAGTGCCCATGGTAAGGGGTTTCATGGTGTAAGTCCTCATGTACACAAGTCTCGCTCAAAGGAAAGCACTTATAAGAGGAGAATCACATTTATCCACTCCATTTATTGAGTCTATTATGACAAATGTAAAATTCTGTATCTTCAGTGACAATAAGGACAAAGTTTAAAGTGCCCTCAGTGCTGAACAAAGCTTAGTCATCCCTTGTAGTTTTTAGTACTGCCTAAAGGTGGCAGTATTTGTCTGATTTTTGTAAAACCACAAAACTCCTGAAACTGCGATCCCTTTATATCTCCATATTCTATTTTCTCATTTATACACTTGTGTTACTATTTGCCTCATTTATAAGACTACTGCCCTCATGTGCAGGTGGTATTTGTAATACTCGCATTATAATACCAGCCCTACTTAAAGTGTTGAAGCTTGAAGGGGAAATGCTGTCGATTGTTTTTACATTGTTTTCGCTGTAAAGTTCCTACTCTGTGTGCCCTTGACAACTCATTCATTGTTGCATCTTCACTTCCTGTAGATTGTTTTTGCAAAGGATGGACATTACGCCTTAGAGGCTCTTTCCCAGTCTCATTATGAGGTCGTAGGTCTGGACTGGACCATTGAGCCCCAGTCAGCGCGGTAAGATTCCCCCTCCCGGCAGCCTAACTGTAATGGATGGAGCCTCTCTCAGGCTCCTGGGTAGCCATGCACCCATGAGGGATGAGTTCGTTTTCCCTTTGGGGCAGTGATGAACGCTTTTCATCGCCACCTCATTGTTTCTCATGGACTCTACACTGAGCATTAGCATCGGCTAATGAATATTTCCTCTTTCTGCACAGGGCAAGGACTGAAGGCAAAGTGAGTCTCCAAGGCAACATGGACCCCTGTGCTCTCTATGCCCCGAAGGTGAGAATTGGCGGCGTCATTTTCAGGAAAAAAAAACTACAGCATTTACTGAGTGATCATGAAATTTCAGTGTTTCATGAGTGCAGTGAGTAACAGACGTGGTGGGAGGTGTTCATAAATCAGTCGATCTATTTATTGTGTCGGGAAGGACGGAGGGCCCTCAGAATCAAACACATCTGCTCATGACTGTGGCTTGATTCAGTCTACACCAGGGTTGGTTTGGAGTTCCAGAGCCTTCCCACCCGGTAGTTAAATCACGATTCCGGGAACTTGACTAGGCCTGTGAGGCCCCCAGTGGCCAACTGAGGAATGTTTCACCGCTTAGACATTTTTCCACCACTGCTCATATATGATGAAGGATTCTATTCCCTTCCCTTATTCATCAGACATTTTATGTACACTGTGAAGCCAGCCTTGTAGTCACTTGTAGTCTTGTCATGGGGCTGTTTCTTTTGCCCCTAAGGAAGGTACGGCTCATGTATGAGTCAAAGTACAATTTTTCACAGGCCATGTGAATTAGATTGCATGCTGTGGTGATGTGAGTCAGCTTAACTGTCTCTCCTTTTTTTTTTTCTTTGCAGGAGCGTATATCAGAGATTGTGAAGAAGATGCTGGAAGGGTTTGGCACAAGAGGTTACATTGCCAACCTGGGCCACGGCCTGTATCCAGACATGGACCCTGAAAGTGTGGGTGCCTTCGTGGAAGCAGTCCATACCCATTCCCGTCAGCTCCTCAAGTGAACTACAACCTCTGCCTATACAACAATGTTCATTCATCATGCAGAGTTTATCAACCGACAAAAACACAAAGGCCAGCGAGTTCACACCAGGCTTGGTTGCCTCTTCTCCATACCAGGGGACATAAAGTACACATAAATGAGACTAGCGTGATGCATAGTAGTCTATCTTGACACAATTAATCTTTTAGCTGCATTTTTGTGCCTTGGCTGTGAAACGAGGAAGGAAAAAAAAGTGAAAAGCTGTTTGGGATAGGTTGTGTAATAAATGTATTTTTATCATGGCTTTTTGTTTGAGTATCTGCTACAACTATAGCTATATTTCAGCACTGAGATACGTGATCATGTGTATGTGTGTGTAATGGTGGATGATTTTTTAAATGTAATAAAGTACTGTTATTGTATTGGAGTGTTGGCTGTTCTTGAGGAGAAAAATAAATTTCCTAATCAACTATAAGCCATAATATTCTATCATGTTACCTTTTATGGTTTTTAAGTTGAGAAAAACAAGAAAAACAATTTAGAAATGAGACTGAAGGGTTAATGGTGTAGGAGCTTTATAATATGCTTTAAGGGGAATTTTTATAATGATTATTTCCATTTTTATTTTCCTACTAAGAGGACTTCAGAGGCATTAATCCCATTCGGTGTTTTTCCCTGGAGGCACTAAGCATCTCAAAATCCAGTTGTTTTTTTGTGGGTTTTTCCCTTATTACATCAGGGATGAAGTTCCACAAAAACAGATAAGGTGGAATTAAACATTGATTTTCTTTATGCGTAAGGATTTTTGGTAATATTTAAAATCCTGTGCTACAGACGGTTGATGATGATTACTGCAGCTCTTTGAGCACTTGGAGCACCACTGTGTTCACTGTGGAAAAAGCCATGTTTAGTCAGTCCTTCACCTTGTCTTATCTGTCTCGAGTCATATGACAGTACTTACTTTAACTGTCCCTTTCCTGATTGTGGTTTTCGTCCTAGAGTTCTCTTCACAGGCAGCATCAAAGCAGTATTTCACTGCCCCCACCCCTTTTTCTGTCTTTCTTTCTGTTGCTGTCTTTCTTTCTCTCTCCGTCTCTCTCCATCTCATTCCCTCTTTACTGCTGCTGTCCTCCTTTCTCTCCTCTCATGTGTTCATGCAGGGCTCTGTTTTCACAATACATGATAAGGCTGGGTCTTGGCTGTGCTGAGGGAGGTGCTGTAAGCCTTTGGAAAGAAAATGCTGTAATCAATTTGCTGATTAGTGTGGCATTTTTTCCCTCCCTTTAAGCCTCTGTCAATCTGTGCCGGTTTGCCTTCACAGTGCACACAGCTGTGTTGATGGAGGGTTTGAGGGGGGATTGAGGAGAGGGCGGAGAGGGGTGGGGGGAGCTGGGGCCTCTTGCTTTCTTAGAGATCTAGGCTGTATGTTACCTCAAGGGTCTGTGGGGCATTATTTTTAATTGCAACAATGAATCTACACTGGGAGAGGGAAAAAAAATGCAGAATTCCCCAAGGCCTCCTTAAAATAAGGTGTAGAAGGGGGAGGGTGGACTCTCTCCGCCTGTGTGAGTGTCTGTGTGTGTGTGTGTACATGAGAAGGGGGTTCAAGCTCAATCTTTCAGCAGATCACCAGGCCTGAAAATCCAATCTGCTGGCCAAGACAGCAGGCTGTACATCATTTGTCAGGCCCTGGTACCATCAGTGCTCTATCAGATGGGAGTGGATGGGGAGGGCCTTTGCTTGTGATTGATTGGAAATATTAACAGGGGCTGATGGAGAAAAGTCCCAATCAGGCTGAGGAGCCTTCACCGCAGGGACTTACATTATAAGCTAATGGATATGAGAGAGAGAAAAAAGACACTAAAATGGGACAAAAGAATATGTGCACACTGAGCAGGCCCTCGGGGTGTCGAGATAAGCCAAGCTGTCACCATTGAGACAATCTGTGAATATCGGGCTGTCTTCTTTTTTTATTATAAAAAAAGAAGTACAGTGAGTGAACACCTGCCATAGACCAGATGAAAACATGTTCACACATGAGTGTTTGGAGATAACATCTCCACAGCAAGCTGTCCGTGAAATTTTAGGCAAGTAAGAGGCATTTGATTCCATTAAAATTATGTCAGGTGTGCAGGAAGGAGAGCATCATCCTTCTGTTAACACGACCCTTAGACCTTTTCATGTGTATGGCAGACATGTGACTTTGAAGTCACGGATAAAGCGATAGTTTTTCTTTTTTTTTCTTTTAAAATGTTACACAGATCTCCTGCAGGCCACACTGATCATTATCAAAGTCATTAGCTTTATTAATCCGAAAAAAAAAAAAAAAAAAAAACGAAAGGTTTTCTCTACAGTACCATGTCTCATGGGCACATGGTAGTTTGCCATGCTTGAGCCAGTGTAGGCGGTGCGTGGACACCTCCCTGCACCTTAATCTTCAAAGCCTGGCTCCGCGTCTTGCTCACCTATCCTATCGCTGCTCAGCTACTCTCTACCTTCCCAATTACACCAGGCTGCTGAGGGAGCCACCGTGGCAGAACAAAGCTCTTCAAATGAAGTCCCAGAAGAGTGCATGATCTGACAGCACGAGCAGGGCCTGCCGTGTTTTTGCTTCAGAGGGAGCCGGCACAGGCCCTCCAGCTTTCAAACCAAGCTGTGAGGGAGCCGTAGACGGGCCGGGGCTCCGCTGGCCTACGGGGTTGTTTTGTGACGACTCCAGCGCACCAGATAAGGATATGTCAGCTGATGTTTGGGAGTCAGGGTCAACAATCTGCTGTACCACACAGCACGACTTCCACAGACACACACATCCCCTTCTTCCCTTTAACTGAGGCGTCCGATTCACCTCCCCCCACTAGCACTCTACTATCCATTTGACAGCTGCAGCAGGCACACCGCAAGGTGAGAAAGCCAATTACTCGACTGTCTCTTCCCTCATGTCACTCCCGTTATATCACCCTCACTATGGGAAGCCCATTTTCTCAGGCAAGCCCAACAGACCTGCCATGCTAGCCACACTTTGGCAGACGCCAACCGTCATGAGCCGGCTCTTACATTCTCATTCAGCAGCTCGCTCTCTCTCTCTTCCCCCCACCCATCTGTGCTGCTGCTGCTGGAGGGCCGGCCTTCACGCCCTTGAAATGGCCGTGATGAACAAAGAAAAAAAAAAGCAGTAAAAAAGCAGTAAATGAGTAATCTAAGCAACTGAGTTTGTTGATTGCTAAAGCACCAGTGACTCGCATCTGCTGACATGGTCTTTGCTGCCATTGTGACTGGGCACCTTTGCTCTGAATGAGCTGTTCTGCTCTGATTTATGAAAATTCAATCTATAGTCTATGCGTTCAAGGAGAAAAAAACATTTCTTCGTACATCCTGATTGACTGTTATGGTGTGGAGGAAGCAAAGCTCAAAAGCTCATTGTGTTGTTTTTTCAATTAATAAATGGTCCAGGTTCAAGCAATATTAGATAATCAGTAAATTCACTCATTCATGGTTCTTGGACTAATGTCATTTTCTCTCAGTATTTCTACTAGTTATGGTGAACTTGAATCTTCACAGTATTAACCCTAAGTTGAGAAATTCAAAGTGAAAAAAAAAAAAAAACATGGAAAGGCAATGACGTGTTTCACACTTTATTCATAGAAAAGCACTGAAATTCCAACACAAATCATATAAAATGGTAGTAGCATTACATAAATAGTAATAAATTTTTGTTTATAGACATTAGCTCAAGAGGTTGCACAAACAAAAAGTGTTGATGAACTATACTTTTGTGGCAACAAATACTGGATACCTTTTTTCTTACAATTCAGTAGCACAAAGAGGCAACACACACTTTCCCTTAAATAAACAGTAAAAAAATAATAAAATTAAAGACAAATAAAATTGAAACAGTAGATGAACTAGTGAACAATCTCTACCAGCGATTATTATGCTTTCCTTCTAAAGAGTCTAGGGACGGGTTTAAACACTGGTACAGTTAACACATAGACACTCAGAGTATGGGAGTGGGGACTGAGGAAAGCCAAAGGAGTTTTTTTTTCTTCTTTTTTTTTTTCTTTTTTTGTTTTCTTTGCAATGGCATAGGACTGTCTAATTCCACTACAAAACAAAGAAGTTAGATTTTTGTATAGAACAGGCAACACTAGCTCATCCTGCAGTAATGTTTCTTGGAAAAAAGGCAAGTATTCCCTCAGTCTGCTCATCTTATTCTCTCACGTCCAGGTGAGATTAGGGGATGGTGAACGGGTGGTGAATGGTGTTTGTTACATGGCCCATGAAAGTAGCTGCAAACTGCTAACCTGTCAGGAGCGCTGTTGATCCCTGGTAAGAACTAGAGGAGGGACCAAAAAAAAACAAACAAACAAAACAAAAACAAAAAATACAAAAACCCAACACCCAACCCAACTAATATAAGGACACAGAATGAGTCAGGCATGTCTTGTCAACAGTAACGTCCTTACAAGAGGAATGGGTCCCATTTGAGGAGAGGCTCCTACTGGCTTTTACCTAGGTATTCATTCCAGGGTGCCCTCTCCCTGCTGCCTAAGGGAGAACTAAAAAGCAAAAATAACAAAACAAAAACAACCACCTTCTTCCTCTGCTGAGCACTGAATATTGAATCAGGGGAGTGGGGGTGGTTAAGCAGGTGACTACAGGGAAGGCCTATGGTGGGCCAGCACAGGACCCAGCCTCCTGCCCCCCTCCAAAGCGTAGGGGGGAGGCGAGGGGGCCAAAGGCGACAATTTCTCCATCGCTACAGTCTTGCAAACACACACTGGTGCTTTGAGAGAATACAATAAGGCTTAAAGTTTGAAGTAAGAACTTGTGTGTCAATCTATTGAAGGCAAAGGCCAGCTGCGGTTCGCACAACATGCAGGTACTTGTTAGATGGGAACCGGCTGAATCTGTCTGTCTGTCAAAAATCTGGGGAAAAATGTCCCACTCTCTCAGTACGCTGGAAACCACTCAAGATAAAACAAAGTCTAGTGTACAAGGTGTGTGTGTGTGTGTGTGTGTGTGTGTGTGTGTGTGTTAGGGAGAGGGGGTACCATTACGTGGTCTGCATAGTCTGTTCATTTCTGCTCACAATTGTCCTCCAATCTCCAATCTCTTGTGAAACACATTGCAAAACATACAAATGAAGGAAAATAAGAGAAATGTACACAGGAGCACCTGAGAATTTTTAGTCTTTTCTTTCTCCTCTTGCTGTTGTCACATTCCCAGCCCACAAAAAATTCAAGTATGTGAAAAAAATTAAACACAAAACCAAACTGTAACAAAAACAAAAAAACAAAAACAAAACAAAACAAAAAAAACTGAAAAAAACATACAGTCACCATAAATAATTATAACTTTACAATTTTCTTGAATTGACACTTTCATATTTACAATATCTTAAATGCTTCTGCTACTACTTTTTGTTTTGTTTCTTTAAGTGATTCCCTGAGAACGGAGTTGAGCATCTCTTTTCTCGTTTACTTTAGTTTCATTTTGTTTCATTTCTTTTTCTTTTAACTCTACTCCTCCCATGATCCTTCGGGTGCACGTTGCAGCATGCATTCTAAGTGTTCACACTGGGGCACTTTGTGGAGGGTGGCCGTCATGGAATGTGGAAGATAGAACACAATCATTAACCCCACCCCCCAGGAAATCATCACAAAATCCTTTCAAATTTGAATTTCACACTTTTTAGTATTTCGTATGTTTTGAATCTTCAGTCAAACAGTGTGTGTGCCTGTGTGTGTGTGAGAGTGAGTGAGAGAGGATAAAGAAGTGGATTTTTTTAATTTTCTTTTTTTATATTACTATAGTGTGAAGTGCTTGAAGGCCAATATCACTGTCATTTTTGATACTCAGTTCCAAGCTTTTTCTGGTTGTTTAGCCAATCATGGGAGGTCGAAGAACAGCGAGAACTTTAATGAACAGTAATTGTGAGGCTGACAAATATCCTAGTTATGACATGGTTGAACAAATATCCCCCTTTTTGCTGTGCTCCATGCATCCATTATCATACTTAAAAATAATAAGCCAGGGAAAAATGATAAAAATTTCTCCCCCATAACAATACGAAGGTTAACTGAATGCAGAAACATTAACTGGGGAGTCAGCAACACTAAACCTGGCTCAACTACAGCCTTCACATCTGAATTTCTTTGCAGAAGACCGGAAGGGCAAAACTCCACCATGCTAAATGGTCTTAGCTCTTTCTCATTTCCCTCATATACGAAAAAAGTACTGCTGTTGATCTGTTGAAAAGGAGATGCTACTCAACCCGATCAGGACACGCAGAGGAGAGGAGGAACGAGGTGGGGGGATGTGGGGAGTCGGTAGCTTGGCTGAGGGTGAACAGTGGGGAAGCAGGCACCTGAAGGGTTTTGGGAGCTGAATGCTAATGGTGTGGCCATCCCCCAGCCCCCACCCCACGCCATTACTTTCCTCCGCAGTGCAAGAAGCCCAGAGAGGCTGGCTGCTCTTTCACATGCGGACAAATTAAAGCTGAGTCTTGGAATATGGTCGAGGTATTAACACTGGCTTGTGAGTATTCGAAGGAATGACGCTCTGCATTTCGTGTGTTTTCTGAATATTCAAGCTTCTGCAAAAACCGTCCCCTGACGACCATGTCGACGGAAAGATTCCCCTGGCTCAAAGTATGCCCCATGTATCATTTGGTTTTATCTTTATGTGCCACTTCTACATTTGTTAAACCACAATATGCTCTTCTTACTAAATTAGGTAAAATACTCCTCCATTCTGCTTGTGTTTCTACTTATCTTCCACAGGTTCTACCTGGTAGAATAACTTAGTGAACAGCGATTACTCACACTCACACAAACACACACACGAAAAATCTCTCACACACACACATAAACACACACTCACAAAACAACTAAAGTCAACACATAAATCACCAAAATGAAATTCACCAAAAATGACAACAAAACAAGAGAGGAAATAACATGATGGATTTAAATAAATGACAAAAAAGCAGTTCAATATGAAACCCTTTCCCCTGGCCCCCTGGTGGCTTAACCAAAGCGTTCTCGCACAAGCATCATGAGCTTCTTCTTGCCCTTGTAGATCTGTTTGAGGTTGTCTATGAACTGGGCGAACTGGATGTGTCCGTCCTGAGCCAGCAAGAAGGTCTCGCGTGCCTTGCTGAGGAACTCGATGAACTCGCCATAGTGGCGCGGGCTGATGTGCGTGAGGCGCGAGTGCGTGGTGTTGATGTAGGCGCTGATGGTGGCGTCCAGCAGCTGACGCAGTGGCGCCTTGTCCGTCGACATCAGCTTGCCCGAGTTGCGCCGGCCGGGGATGCCGGCCAGGCCTGGTGCTGTCATGGTGCACCGGCGCAAGATGTCCGAGAGCACGGTGGCACAGTGCACGCTCTTAACCATCAGCGGAATGATGGTGGCCAGCTCGTTCTTGCCCAGCGAGTGGCTGAGAGCACAGGCCCACAGCACGTCGTTGATGGCCGGGTGCGTGTCCTGGTTGTATGCCAGGTTGAGGTGGGCCATGGCCAGCGATGCCAGCTTGAAGGCGCGCAGTGGGTAGCCGCGGTGCTCCATGTAGCGGGCGATGGTGAACAGCTGCGAGTAGGTCATGCCCGTGGACGCGGCGTCGATGACGATCTGGTAGGCCGTCTCAAAGGCCACGTGATCCTTTTCGCAGAGCGTCAGCGCCGACAGTGCACAGTTCTGTGGGTCCTTCATGGCGCACTGCAGGGCCAGCGTGCGCGCGCAGCTGGCAAGCTCCTCACGCTGCGGGTAGTCCAGGCTCAGGCGCAGCACCGTGTTGTGGGACATGACAGTGGCCGCCACGATGCTCGTGGCTTCTGTCGGGGTAAAGAGGGTGTACCAGCCCTGCAGGATGCTCACCAGAGCGCGCAGGCCTGCCAAAGAACAGAGAGGAACTTGAGCACAGCAATAATAAAAAAAAAAAAACACGTCTAGGAGTGATAATGTGTCCTGCATGCGAAACCACTGTGAGTGGTTACGCCATTACCCCTATTACATTTTGTGGTTTAAACACTATTCTATTTCATTTGTCCACATCTCGCTCAGCCCACAGGGCAAGAAGGGGCCATAAGTGTGTGGCACTGAAAGATGCTGACGGGGAGAACCACTCCCGAGAGCAGTGTGGAGTCTGGAAAAACTGAGTGCATTGGGTAGCTCAGTCAGACACTTAAAAGACATCTGTGTGGGGTCAATAAATAGGTATGATTTGTAGCAGGAAAGTGAGTCACAGGTTGATCTGTCATTTGCTGTATTAGCATTTGCTGTCATGGGTTGATCAAGGGCTCAGTCAGAATGTGTGTGTGTGTGTGTGTGTGTGTGTGTGTGTGTGTGTGTGTGTGTGTGTGTGTGTGTGTGTGTGTGTGTGTGTGTGTGTGTGTGCGTGTGACGCTGCTAAGGGTCCCTAAGTGAGAACAGATGTGTATGTAAATGACAAGGATAGTGTGGGAAGGAGGGAGAGATACAGACCGACTTCCGTGGCACAGGTGACCAGCCAGCGCACCATCTCTCTGCGTCTCCAGTTAAGCGTAGAAAGAGTCATCCTCATCACCTACAAACACAGGGGCATGACATAGCAGAATGTGAGCAAAAACAAAAAGGGTGACAAAAACAGCAGAACAAAGCCGATATGAGCCGGAATAGACAGATTAGGGTGTAGGGACGAGCTGAGTGAGGGATAGAGAGGGCAGATTTCCCACCTGCAGGCCGAGCTCCAAGGCCACATTGAGCAATGTGATGTCTGGAGGGCTGTCTGCGGGTGTGGCGATCTTGAAGGCATCCTGGGCCAGTTTGAAGATGAGGGATGGAGAGTGGATGTTCTTCTGAATGGCCTCTAAGACCGTCCGGAGACGCAACATGTCACCTAGGAAGACAACACACCCGTGACCTTGACGCAAAGTGCCCACACACAAGTCCAAACAGAGTAATGCAATGGCGTTATGGCCCTCTTTTAGTTTGTGACAAATGATAAAAGCATAATATAGTTTAGTACATTCTGTATAAAATACTAGACAAAAGCTTATTTGCTGTATGTGTGTGTGTACCTTTTGCTGCAGTCAGCATGGTGGAGGCCACTTCACACTGTTGAGACTCCAGGTGGCCAAGAGTGAACCAGCGAGGATAGCGACTAGGCACAATAGAGATACCATGGTGACCAACATCACCCGACGGGGCAGACGACTCAAGCACAGGCAACCTGCAGGGGATGACAAGTAGGCCCACATATAAATACGTCTCCACTACATCCCTCTTTCTACAAAAACAGACAGCAGCTATCTAAAAGGACACACACATACACACCCACATACACACCCACGCACACACCATACTTTTATCGACTGCATATTAGCCTCAACACAGACAGGGATGACGCCATGGTAATAAGGTCTTTCCAAGGCATCACACTTGCACAGGGAGCGGTTGGGACACAGAGCTGCACAAACAGCACTAAAAATACACTGATTCTCTTTCAGCAGTGTTCTCGTTCGAACCGTCCCCGGGGGTGAGCAGGGGGGTGGGAGAGTGCCGCTCACCTCATGGCGCGCAGTCCTACTTTGTAGGCCAGGTCGGCATCGTGGGGCAGGAGTGCCGTGAACAGGTACTTGGCAAAGGTGTGCATGGGCACACTCTCCCGATGGATGACCTCGCCCATGCCACTGAAAGGACCACCTGTAAACACAGAGAGAGAGAGAGAGAGAGAGAGAGAGAGAGAGAGAGAGAGAGAGAGAGAGAGAGAGAGAGAGAGAGAGAGAGAGATGGAGAAAGAATGCAATTACATGAGTTATCACTCAAGTAGGTCAGTACTCGGTCAACCATTAGTCCAAAACCGATTCTTCTCAGTCCGTTCACCTTGAATGCATAACTCATGAATAAATGCATGATTATTTCCTCTCTGGGCTGTAGTACACAGTGGATCAAAGGTTCTCAAAAATCTACTTTCAGCTGATTTATTGGCCGGAAGTCCACAAGCTCAAAGTCTCATGACACGCACCCATTCCAAAAACAGTTTGATTCATCAGCTTGATCCAATAGAGAGAAACTGTTTTAGAAGAGCCAAGATGACTCCAAATGACCTTCACATGGCTATAAAGAAATGACTCCATAATAGCTGCATGTGAGAAAGAGAGGGAGGGAGAGAGAGAGAGAGAGAAAGAGAGAAAGAGACAGAGACAGAGAGAGAAAGCATTGCTCCTTCTGTTCTGCACTCCTCCTTTGAGGGGGCCTCTTTGACAGAGCCCAGGCCTACTGGTGCTGGTGTGTCTGAAGCCTTGGGCCCTGGGCTTTCCAACCAGCTGAGTATAAATAGAACACATCCTCCCCAGAAGAGGGGCAGATGTTTGTGAGGTTACGCACAATACCACAGAGAGAGGGCGAGTTAGTGGGTGGGCTGGGGTTGAGCACAGGGTTAGGGCAATGGGGAGGCCAGAGCATACATAGCATCCATTAGATTCTCTCTCCCTCTCTCTCTCATAGTCCTATCAGGAAGAAGGGGCTGGAGTGTGGATGGGAACAAGGGAGAGAAAGGGTGGGAATGTTAAAAGGGAAAAGACAAAGTAAGGAGGGAGGGAGAAGAATAAAATAAAGAGAATAAAACGGATAGAAGAATGCAAATGGAATGTAACACAATAACTAAACAGCCCAAGCTACTTTTTAAAACAAAGACAGAGAGAGAGAAAGAGAGAGAGACAGAGTAAGAGAGAGAGTGTGTGTGTGTGAGAGAGAGAGAGAGAGAGAGAGAGAGAGAGAGAGAGAGAGAGATGGGCATAATGAAAGAAGCATGACAGAAAGATAAAAGAGAAACGGGCAATGTATGACTAGGGCTAGTTTCACAGGCAGGCTGACAAGGCGAGAACAGACAGGTGAGATTAACTGGGTGTAACAAAGGGGGAAGGGATCTTGGGCACATGCATCAGACAAAGCAGGGCATCACACTTGAAAAGGAGGGAACGTAGGATGGCACAAGGTGCAAAAACCCTTTTCAGCTAACTGTAACCAGCTGAGCAGCCTAAGAGCTGGGGGGGGCTCTCCCGTACCTTCTAGCAGGAGGATGGCTTGCTTGCGCAGCGTCTGCACCAGCAGCTCGTCTAGTTCCAGCTCCTGCAGCTTGGCGATGATCTGCTCCTCGTTGCGGCACACCTTGTCCTGGGCGTAGAGCCCCTCGGGCATCAGCCTCTGCTGGCCCATGCCCATCAGCGCCACCTCCAGTGCCAGGGCCAGGTACGACTCGCTGCCATCCGGACAGCCCCACACCGGCACGTGCTGGTACACCGGCGGCTTGGGTTCACCAGAGTCTGTCAGGGCGAAGGAAAGGGGAAAAAGAAACAGATGCTTGAGTATCATAGTGTCACAATGATTTCAGTGCCATTTGAACCCAGCAACTTCCATTCTGGGAAAGGCTAATTGGACCTGCTAAGGAAGAGGAGAAGACTTGAGAGGAAAACCTGTAGGGTTTATCTGCTCGGTGATATGAAGCCAGCTCATGTACCCTTATGTAAACAGAGGCTAAACACTGCACTCCCATTACATACAGCACACAGTTCATGAAGACACAGTTCTTTATCTCTCTCTGTGAATCCTGATCCCTCGTGGGGACATGTCAGCCCGGCATATATGAGAAGAATAGTGGGGAAAAGCAGCCATAAAAAAAAAACAAAAACAGCACCATCTGTGGCCTCCAGCACGCAGCAAGCACACCAAATCCCCCTGGCAAATGATCCCCTCCTGCCAATCCTGCGTCTTACTGCAGGAGAGTGGGGATGGGCAGTGGGCTAGGGTGGGTGGGGAGAGCTGGGTCACGGATCAGCAAATTCATCAGCACCCCATCAGCAGATGAAAGATAGATAAACACACTCAATGACGACAACAACAACAATATAGGGAGGATCTGTTTCTCCAAAACAAAACTCACAGCTTGCGTGGGGCTCTATGGTCTGTCTCAATTTCTCGTCTGAAAGGCTAAAGATTTATGTATACTCCCAAACATCTGCGCTCCTACCATGTGCATGAGAAATACACAATTCACAGTAAACTATTGTTGTTGTTTGTAGACATATGTCTCAGTACTGAAGCTTATTCCACCGACCAGTGTCTAAAATCTTTATATATTGTATAAATCTAGATAAAAAAACTTTTATAGGTCTATTTTTATGAATCCATAATTTTATCTGCCCATTCAAAACAATTTATCTAAATCTATCTAAAAAGGATACCGATTTTGTAGTACAGTTTCTGGTAATCTAATCAGTTATGATTTGCTGTCTACTCTCCTCAATGAATCTCCAGTACTTTTATTTCCAACAGGGAGCAGCTGTACTAATGACCATCTGCATCTATACTGTCAGTCTGGATAAAGGTGTTATCCATAAGAAGAAAAAGCCTAAATAGATTTTGTTGTTTTGTCTGGAAACTAAGCCTGGGATTTGAAACATGCATGCACATGCACACTGAAGACAGGTCTGTCTGAAAACACAAAATATGCTGTTGCTCACTGGCCCTCCTTCTTAGGCCTCATTTTCACGGACTTGAGCATGTACAGCACTAACCATGTACAATATTTGTGTATGTGTGACAGAATACGCTCAGATCACGCGTGGGGTGGAAATGGTGTATTCTGTTAACTTGCATTCTAAATAAATACGGACAGAAAACGGGCACTTGCTGTCTATGTGCTGTATATAGAGAGTGTTTGGTGGAAATGAGCCCTTAGAGTACTGACAAGTGCTTTTAAGAAAAAATGTAAGCCTCTCAGTCATTCGTGGATAAGCATGCATGCACGCACACACAGTCCTTCTCTTTTTGTTTTCCTCTTCGTTTCTCTCAGTCTTAGGAGTAAGTGTGATACTATTTTAATGTTGTTAATGTTGTTGCTTTTTCTGTTGTTGTTCTACGCTGCCATTTGGATGCCATCATCAAACTGCTGTTGTTGGTCCTGTCCTCTTCAGTACTGTGACCCCGGGGCCCTGCCATTGGATGAAAAGGCCCCGTGTCCCCACCCACAACAGCCCCTCGGCACGCCAGCTGTTCCCAGCTGTGTGACGGTCAAACAAAGACGCTTGACGACTCTCAATGGCACACACACTCAGTCACTCACTCACTCACATTCACAAACAAGGCTCAGGCAAAAAACAAAGCTGAGGAGATATAAAACACACACACACTCATTCCGTATCTCTCCCATCTCTCTCACACATTGTCACACGAACGCACACACTCTCACACTCTCTCTCTAAAACCCAATCATTGTACCACTCGCCAGTATTGTTCCAGTGCACAAAGGCCTCCCTGTGGGCTCTTCACAATAGCACTACAATTCCCTGCTCCTTATTTGGCGCAAGCTACGAGGGGACGTATGGAATGCAAAAGCTGATTGATTTTATACATTTACACCACTGTGAGGGCTGCCTGACCTTTTCTGCTTCAATAGCGTTCTCCAACCCCGCTCCCCCCTCCTCTTTTCTGCTCCTTACACTACTCTGGTGGTGGGCCCTTTTGTGTGGAGTGAGCACCAAGGCCCCAGTGGCTTTCTTTGCATGTTCACCAACCATTTGCTAGCGGAGGAGGGCGCGCCATAGTAGGTCTCCTCTAATGTGACTTTATGGAGTTGACACAGGTAGGACTTTCTTTGAAGGCTTTGTGTGCCGTGAGCTGTGAGCAAATAAATGTGTGTGTGAACAGAAAGGCGACAGATAGCTTGTGTGTGCTAACAAGCATTCTGGACTGTGTGCGTTGTGTACTGCCCAAGGCCTCATGGCAGTGACAGCATCCACTGGAGAGAAGGTTTCCAGATAAGTGGCAGTCAATACTGTACCTCCTGTATCCATTGCGTTCTCGTCCTCTACCCGACAGGTCTCTGTCAGTGTGGCAAAAAGGCAGCCAATGGGGTCTAAAGGATGGCCGACCCACCCCTCCAGATTTGTGGTAGTGGTCATTCCTCTCTGAAGGAGCTCTGTGAAAGACAGATAGAAAGAGACAAGAGAGTGAGACAGAGAGAGGGAGAGAATAAAAAAGAAAGAGAGAAAGGGAGAAAGAGAGAAAGAAAGTAAGGTTAAGAACTCTTCATAACACACTCTGTGCACTGGTACCGGGCACGGAATGACTTTTCTCAGGCATAGTCCAGTTTGGTTTCAAGTGAAACGCTGTACAGCGACAAATAAGATTCCACTGGAGTTTTAAATACACAATGCCCTAAGCATGCCACATGGCAGCATTCCATAAACGCTAAACTAATTACGCACAACCTTCAAAGTGAGCTTAAGCTCCACACCTACTCACAGAAACATCAAAAGAATGCTGCGTTGCATTATCACTTAAAAAGGTCTCTTGTTATAGAGCAGATAAGGGTAGTTTCTTTGGCTTTTCAATGCCAGACAATGAGACCATTGTGGGAACATGGCGGTTATAGGGTTTATGCCACTTTGCTTAGATAAGGCTTGTGGGAAGTGTGTGTGTAAAACTTGTGTGTGTGTGGGTAGGTATGTGTGTAGGGGTGCGTATGTATGTGTGTGTGTGTGTGTGGGCATGTGTGGGCGTGTGTGTAGCTCTGTGTGCGTGCAATACCTTTTTTCTGGTGCTTATAAATGTCCAGCTGTCGATGCTGCTGCAGCCGCAAGGTGTTGATGATGGCCACAGCTAGACGTAAGGCTTCCCGGGGGTAACCATGGGAACGGAGAGCATCCACTCGTGCGCAGGCAGTTGGTACATGATCTAAAATAAAACAATGGTTTATGGCGCCGATTGATACCCAAACAAGTCTGTCCTTCTGTCTTTTATTTGACCCAACCCTTCCTCTTCTCTGAGAAAGCTTCACATTATATGTGCGGTGCCAGATCTTAATTTAAGCTCCTGAATCCCACAAAAGAGGAATTTAAGAAGCTTACAGTTAATTACAGGAAAACCCTTGCTGGGAAAGAGACTTCACCTCCTAGAGAATTCCAACTATCAACTGTGCTTAATTACATGCATGACATAGGCTGTAAGACCAAATCATCCTGCCAGATCAATACAGCCTCACCATGTGTTTATCGAGCTCCAGCCTCTTTGTTTGAGCACAGCCCTTGTAAGTTTAAGCACCTCACTGCTCAATCCTCTCCTGGTTAAACTGCAATTTATATTGATCGTAAGTGCAAATGACATGTGTGACGTAGCCATCTGTCGGGTAATTATTAAGGCCACCTCCCTGTATTCCTCCCCGTTCCTCTTTCCCTCTTAGTCAAATCCTGAGCAGTGCTCACCGCACGGGTTGAGGGGACTAATGAACTGTACAGGTGAGGAAATGGGATTCTGGCAGGTCTTACCGAGCCACAGTGGCAAGCCCTGAGGGTTGAAGAGCAGGCTCTCCCCCTCTCTCTGGTAGGCTGGGGACATGTAGAAGTCACTGCTGATGATGCGCTGAAGGTGGCTGTCCTGCCAGTGCAGGTCACAGGCCTCGATCGCCCGTGTGAACACAGTCCGCCTTGGCCGGCCCAAAGAGTCTGGGGAGAGGGAGAGAGAGAAAGAGAGTTTAAATCACAGATGTATGCACAGAACCAAAGTAAAATCATCTACAGACATACTAATGAACGGAAGAGCATCTAGCCAACTACTGACTGGCTTTGAACCTGAGGCTGTTGCTTGGGTAATAGAGGGGACTTGACATGGGATAACTGTGCATGCCCACACTTTGCAGGGGACAGCAGTACCTCAGAATGTAGGCTTAAGTATGAGTGAGTGTTGAGCTAATCACTGACCTTGGGCCAAATTGCTCTGTGGCAAGGCGTTGGTGATGTTGGGCAACTCGCTGCCATAGTTGCCATCCTCCAGGGGGCAGATGTCCATGTCGCTCCACTTCTTCAGCTGTTTGAGCCACCCACCCTTCTCCTCGCTCTTGCAGTGGGGATTCAGCACGATGCACACCCACAGGGCACCTTTTCAGGGGAGGGTTGGGGAAGAAGGAGATACTCAGGGTTAGTACACATTATTCTAACAATGGTAAACATGCTTCACTACAACTTCAACAGGCTAGGCTTGAATGAAACAAGTTTGTTCAAGTAGTCGTAAAAAAAAAAACTCTAGCAGAAATTCAAGTAAGACTCTTTCTACAAGCTTCTGCTCATTTTCAAGTGGGCAAAAAATAATTCAGGTTCTATCCAATTACCCCGTAACCTTTTTAAAAGGCTTATTGTTAGTGCTGTCAGTCATTTTTAGGCTAATTTGTAGCAATAAATGAATTACTTTCAAGACTAGCTAAACCCCCTGATACACATATTTTCATCTGTGAGGCTGACATAGACCAGACTCGCACCAGTGACGTCAGTGTTTCCCAAACAGAGTGCATTTGGGCAGAGAGTGATATTTGGCAGGTGCTATTTGGCTCATGCAGCCCTGTGTAACTGGCAATAGCACTAGGAACGTCTCAGTAGCTAGGTAACAGATGGCCTGGCCTGTGTTCTCTCTCTCCCTGTTGCTGTCACATCCAGTCCAGTCTAACAACACTCATTGGCCGCCAAGGTAATCAATGTGACAAGGGTCCCTTCAATCCTCCAATCGGAGCGGAGATTGCTTTAACTACAGCTGAGGATTGGTTGTTTTCAGTGGGTGATCATGAGGAAAAAAAGGCCAGCCCTCACTTGCTAAATGAAAGCTAATGGCATTGATGATGGAGTGCCTGCTCAGTTGGCTAGTGTAGGGGGTTTGGTCTCGGCGGAGCAACGAGGCAGCCGAGGCTTAGCTTTCAAACGAGCGTCCTCAGGATGCGCTTCCATCGACTTCTTTAAATGGCCCCCGATCAATAGCGGTGAGCTTGAAAAGCCCATTGATCCGGGGGCCTTTTCACGACGGCCCAGGCCCCGTCCTCCTAGGAGCGGCACAGCCACTGAACTGCCCCATCACACAGCACAGACGAGGTCAGACCCCATCCACCGGTGTGAGATGACCATCCAATTCCATACGGACGCCAGGTCACCTCCTACACAAGGGCTAAAGCTATTTAGCCACTAAGCAGCACAAAGTACTGAGGATAACATCCTCCTGGTTCAATTACAGAACATTTAGAATCCTACAATTAGGCAATTAATCGGTACACTAGGTCAGATTATGTCTCTGCTGGTCATAAATGGACAGGGCAACAAGATGGATGTGAACTGATGGCTGACAATGACAATTGTGCAGACAAAACATGGAAGTTTTCATCGACTTTGGATAAAAACCTCCCTTTTTGGGTGCTACATTGGTCAGTAAATTTCACACCAGCAGACCAACTCACCTAGCTCGTCCCAGAGCTGGCGACACTTGTCCGTCATCCCCGTGCCCTGCTGTCGCCATAGCGACAAACGAGGGTCGGCCATGAACTGCTCGGTGATGAGAGTCAACATGCGGGCACCGTTGGAGTCACGCATCCGAAGCATCTCCCGCACCTGGATAGAAACACGCATGCACACACACACAGGTTTCAGACGCTGCGTTTACAGACCTAAAACAAAGGACCAGTGATATGGCCTATTTACACTTGGGTGCACACACGCAGCATTGCACCATCCTGAAATGCTAAGCATTTGCAATGTAAGGTAACACACTAGCTGAACAAGTCAGATGGAGGCTAGGGTGTCACTACTCATTATTGTAATGGGGCAAAGAGAGAACAATGACAGGGTAATCTAGAAGACCAATGCAGATTCAGCAAGTAGAACTAATGATCTAATACCAGAGCGCAGAGATTAGACTGCTTTAGACTGCAATTAGGCACAAAGGCAAAGTGCACAGGCTCTCATATATATATATATATATATATATATATATATATATATATATATATATATATATATATATATATATATATATATATATATACATACAAAGAGAGAGAGAAAGAGAAACAGAGAGAGAGACAGAGAGAGAGAGAGAGAGAGAGAGAGAGAGAGAGAGAGAGAGAGAGAGGGAGAGAGAGAGAGATAGAGAGAGATAGAGAGAGAGAAAGGCAAAGTATAGGGTTGTAATTTCATGTGAAGAAGATGAAGATATGGAAAGCGCTAAAAACATGCTGTCACGTCGGCAATGGAAAATGAGAGGCAGCGTGACATTTAATTAAAACACATTGATTTAAATGGGCCTCCCAGGATTTCATGGTCTCATAATTCATCAGGATGGAACCTTTGGTATCGAGCATTACTTTGACATGTTCACACACACACACAGACACACACAGACACGCACACACACACACACACACACACACACACACACACACACACACACACACACACACACACACACACACACTCCCATGTGGTTCCACACCCGCCATGCCACATATGCAACATTTGCCACGTATGCTGTTAACTGACATTCATGCATGAGCATGCACAGCACAGCACAGCAAAGACAGTGGCACAATATTGTATTCACTTCCCTATTCCACAACAGTTGCACAGAACAAACACAGCAAGGACATGAAAGGAATATCCTTACACATTTCCCTTCCACACACAAAGGAAAACTAACCTTGGCAAACATGGAGTTGAGCTGTTTGCCTGAGCCGTAGTAGCCACCTTGGGATAGGAACTGTTTGACCTGCTCCCTGACTTGCTCCTCATCCAAGTGCCAGCAGTTATCATCGTCAATACTGGCCCCAGCTGTGGGATCAGGGGCACCTGGAAAAAAAAAACAAGACAACATGTTAATAACTCTACTTTTGTTTTTAAAGCATTCAGGCACAAAACATAATTGCATTCACCTGGAATGTTAAAACAAAAACAGTCAAGCCAGCATGTACACAAGCAGCAAGTTTCTATATGTTTACTTTGGCCAGTGTTTGTGTAGAGCTGGTGGTGGTGATGGTGGGGGTTGTTTACTGCTCAGCTTGAGCTCTGCAGTCCTTCATAAATAGTCTAAAGTAAAGCCAGAGTGACTGAGGGGGTGCAGAAGTGCCATTTTATGGGGCGATTTTCGCCTCATCTCTGGGCTTTATGTGATATAATTCTTTAGGGATGAGTGCATTAGGGCCCATCGCCTGGGATGGATGGTCTCTGTGCTACCACATGGTCAACGCACACACCCAATCCTCTTTAGGTTAAAGCTGTCTCGGAACATTGCGAACTTTCTAGCACAATGGCAATATCCCCTCTCGCATCACACTTCGGCCACAATTTTACAGTGATGAGGAGCTCAATCACTGAAAAACAGTAAGAGCTTCAATGGGGTAATCCTGAACCTGGCTCTCACACTCACCTTTGTGGTGCTTTGTACACTGTAAGTGTACAGACATGCTGTCTGACCTGTTGTTATTGCTCTCTCCCTGAGCCCTCCATGTCATTGTGTTTGTGATAAGAGTGATAAAAGGATGCAGCACAAATAATATCCTAACAGGATTGGAGCAACTTTATATAGCTTAAGATTATTTGCTTATATGATACAGGAGCCTCTGTGTGTGTGTGCGCGTGTGTGTGTGTGCGCATTTGTGTGTGTGTGTGTGTGTGTGTGTGTGCGTGCGCATGTGTGTGCGTGCACATGTGTGTCTGAGTGTGTTTATATGTATGTTTGTGTATTCCTGTCCAGTGTATCAGTATACAGCTGGCTTGGAGAGGCCCATACTAGTGTGGTTCGGGACGAGGCAGCTCCGACAGAGAGGCAGCAGTGCATAATAACACGCTGTAACCTCAGCATTCACAAAACCATTTCCTTTTGTGTGTGCTCCGGCAGCATGCTGGGCTAAGCTAAGCCCACACGGAACACATAGCGGAGGATGTCAAAGCAGCTCTGCCTCTTGTTCGGACATGCCTCATTAAGTTCTCGTATAAAAAGAGCACCGTTTCAGCACGGTTATTAAAGCATTTTCTCCTAATGACCACGGAACTCATTACGGCCCAGCTCTGGTTCCTTTAATCTGCCACGGCAGAGGGAACGACACACCCCTCGGGGCAGGAGATCATATGCATCCATAGGTGGGAGGGCCGTCTAAAGGTAGCTTTTCGCCACTCTCTGATGAAGCTCGTTCAAACAACCAAAGTGTTCTGCTAGGCCAGGTTTCATAATTCCAATTCCATAATTAAGGCTTGGCCTTCTGACCACAACCCCCCCTCCAACACATACGCACAGACAGACGCACACACGCGTGTGCACACATGCACACTTACACACACACATACACACACATACACACACATAACCCAAACCTCCTGCTGAAACACTTCTAATGAGGGGCCTCCAGACACTGCAGACCTGCCGTTTTTTTACTCAGCAACTGGGCAAGAGGAAAGACTCCTGTCTGTTTGAGAGTCCACCCGGACAAATATTTGCAGACACACATAGAGATAGAGATAAAGAGGGGTGAGGGGTTGGGTGAGCAGGCCCCTTTTGGTTGGCTCTTGTTCCCCAAAACATAGGAAAGCGAGTCAAAACTCTTCAGTGAATGGAGGGCTAGGCTCTTCTTTCCATCTACCCTCTTTGGACTATCTGTGCTCCACTCTTTTGCTTTGAAGTCGTTAAAATGTTTGAAGAAAACTACACAGAGACTCTGCAGTGTCTGAAGCCTCCTGGAGACTTAAGTGAAACCACAATAGACAAACCCGGTCAGTGATACTCAAGGCAAGGTCGAGCAAAACAGGGGGAAGGACAGTCACAAAACTGACTAGGTAGCATAAACTGGTTCCTGTTGCAGATATTTTTCTCAGTAAAGTGCAAAGTTGGCACATTCTAGTTCCTGACCAAAATGCAGTAAACAGGTAAACCAGTCCCACGGGAAGCCCTGCCAAAACCCCCTGGAGCATTGCTTCCCGCAACTAGGGACATTTTCCCGTAAACACTTTTGTGCGGGACACAGTGGGTGTAAAAAAAAGCCCTCA